>JASDQU010173263.1:13888-24316 GCA_032191745.1 Picea mariana
TACCAATAAAGGTAGAATTGAGAGAAACTACAACATTAGAGAAGTGATGAGATTACTCCACCATTTCATGTAGATCAAGCATTATAATGGACGAACAAGCTTGGAAGAAATCAATGGTAAAGCCATCTGGGTCGAGATTTTTCCCTTTGGGAATATTCATGATGACTTTCTCAAGATCCTCCATGGAGATCGAGTGAAGGAGGGAATCATTGTGTTCCTAAGTAACCAACTTTGGGATATTGGCAGTTATTTTGCTGATGGAATCTACACGGTTCTCCTTGGTTTCTGTTAGGGCATCTTTAAAGTGGTTGACCAAAGTGTTTTCAATGTCAACATGCTCTGTGATTCGATTACCCTGACCATCAGTTAAGGACAGAATACGATTATGATGCCTCCTTTGAATTGTATATCTGTGAAATAATTTAGAGTTTTCGTCTCCCTCCTTTAGTCATTGGACCCTCGATTTTTGTTTCCATAGGATTTCTACATGTTTGTCTATGTTATCAATTTGCGATTGTAGATTGATCTCCTCTACACATCTGTCCTAATATTTTCCTTACAAAATGATTTCTTGCTGAATTTGTTCCATTTTCTATTCGAATTCCTTCTTGTCCCGGAAGATGTCTCCAAATGTATACTTGTTCCATTTTTTGAGCTTGGTTTTGATGAATTTTATCCTTTTTTGGAAGCAATACATATGTATTCCATTCATATTTTAAGACTCCTTCTACCAATAGGTGACACTTTCCAAGAAGGTGGGATGGTCAATCCAAAAATATTTGAAACAGAAAGGTCTTGAAGGAGGAGATTTGTAGAGGCAAAGGTCTAGTTAGATAGGCCAATGGTTCGAGCCAGAAGAGGGTAGGATGGAGGAAGCCAAATAAATACCCATGAGAGGGAGGGAATCTGAGAACAAGAAACAGTCAATTCAAGAGGAAATTTGGTGGCCTCCTTTATGTTTGTTGTTCCAAGTATGAAGGCCATTGGTAAAAGGCATATCTATCAAGTTTACTATTGGTTAGATTTCTAAAACTGAGAGAGGCTTGGTCGAGACATTTGATGCCCCAACGTTTTTCATCAATGGAGGTAATGAGATTAAAGTCCCCCCTATGATCCAATGACGATCTTGAACGATGTGTTTTAGATCTTGGATGGAATTAAGAAATGGTTCTTTGTCAGGGTCAGTAGGAGGACCTTAGACATTGGTGATAAATCCTGAGAAGTTGGTTCCTAGGACACTGAAATGGGAGGAGAGAGTAAAAGAGATGGAAAAGAAGGAATTTAAAGAGACTTCAATAGGATTCCATAGGATGGCTAGGACACCAGTTGTGCCTTGAGCATCGGTGGTAATAGATTGAGCATTTTCCCAAAATGTTGTTGAGAGTGAGATGAGGGTGTTTGATGCAGGAGCATCGCAAGAAGCCAGCCAAGCGAGCATGAAGGCAAAAGACAGCTGGAAATTGCAACATACATTTTACATGTTTTGGAAATGTTTTTGAAGCATTAATGTAATGGTTAAAAGAAAGCATACTTGCGTATTGTAAACAGATCATGAGCGATTCGCTCTCATCTGTAGAATGTAGAGGCATTTATGCATAGTTAATGAAAGTAGGTAGATTTAAAATTCCAGATTAAATAGTTTTAGGAACAGGAGGGAAAACGACTATAGACACCCTCATCTTTGTATATTTGTATCATTCAGAATTAGATCAATAAAAATATATTAGCATAGAGAAAGAGAAGAGAGAGATATAGCAGAGAGTTGAGAAGAAGAACTCATGTACAGGAGCTTTGAACTAATATATGAAGCTTTAATTCAGATTCATGGTGTTATGATGGTTTCTGTTTGTACATGTTGAATGGTTTGCTTACAGTTGTTTTATTCTCTCTGTCATGCATTTGTTGTGATGCTATGTTGTGTATGTATGATTTCATGTTGAATGTTTGAAGTCTAAGAGAGAGAGATAATGAGTTTCAATTGTTTCTCTTCCTGAGTGAGCGAATTTCCTGCAAGGAGTGCAGTGAAATGTCCGCAAGGTGTGCATTGATGAAGTTTCAGAGTTCATCTCTGGAAGCTCAGGAGGGATACTGTTGTTCTCATTCCAGCAGAAGTACAAGCGAAGCACAGGAGCCGTGCAAGGCGTGCGAAGGCTAGCTGAGTCCTTAGAAATTTGTTAACTAAGGTGGAAAAGAGAGAGACTGCTGTTGCAGAGAAAGTGGACAGAGCCGTGAGTTCAAATACCCAGAAGTAATTGAAGGATTGCCGCAAGGAGTGCGTGCAGGAGTTCTTTTGTGATTTGTAGTTGTCAGAGAAGCTCAGAAGGGGTAGTGACTTTGAAGTATTCAAAGGGAGGCGAAGTGAAATTGATTTGCAGAAGGAAGGTCACGACGAGGGGACATTAGTTCATTTCATAGAGGTTCTTGAGGGAAGAATCGGACGGTCGAAATTCTCTGTGGAGAATCTCTGAAATCACGAGAATCGTAAGATACAGAGAAGTTACAAGGTGGATAAGGAGGGACGAATCCATCACTCTGGTAACAGAAGCCAACGTGGATCGTTGATTTCGATCATTGGACCGTCAAGATCATTTCGTCATTTCGGGAATCAGGATTTCGGCATTCCCATTGACAAGATTCGGGCTCTTCACATGAGAACCCCCGAAGTTGCAAAATGCGAAATAGTGTGAAGGGACGTTTCGACAATTCGGTGTTTCGGGGTTCGGGAACCCGAGAGGACAATGTTCTGGGATCGAGAGTCTTGGACTCCCGGTACCCGAAAGTCTGAAATCACGTGGGCCGTCGGATCAAAGCGAGGCTTATAGCCGTTGATCCCGTTGGAGATATCATTTCAGAGTTTTGGGGTTTGTGGAGGTTAGGGCACCAGAAGCTTTACATCAGGACTCGCGAACTCGCGAAGTCTGAAACCCCGAAAAGGGGAAAAAGTTCCGATAGAAGCCAGCCTTTTGCTGAACGTTTCGAGTTTCGGCATTTGGACAATTATGAAGACAAGAGGTCGGGATTCCTTGTTCCGGAACTCCCGAAGTCACGAAACATGATACAACTATGTAGGAGGACATGGCCAAGAATTTTAGGAATATCGAAATTTTAGGTTTCAGAAGGTGGAAAGGTCAAGAACCTCGACAACAGGATTTGCGAAATCGCGAAGTCCAAAACCCCGAAAAGGCGACAAACCCGATACAGGAGAAGAACGTGGTCAGAGATTTTAGTGTATCGAAATTTCGAGTTTCAGTAAGTGGAAGAGTCGAGGAGCTTGACATTAGGGATCACAAAACCCCAAAATCCGAAGTCCTTTGTGGCTTAAACAAAGGGGTCGGTTAACCCTCGACGTGGTTGTAGTGAAGATCCTAAGTGGATCTTGGCTCGAGGACAGGGGGAACTGCGCCAAGTGGTATCAGAGAATAGAACAAATTCTTTTCTTTTTGTAGTAGAGAAAAGAGAAATTTCTCATCCATGCCGCTGAGAAGAAGAGACAGGCCAATGCTTGATCCAGCAATGGAAAGAGAAATGTGCGAAGTACGTGCCAGGCTTGATGCCATGGAGACAGCATAGAGGCGCACAGTCGACGCTGGAGATATTAGCGAGGCTGAAAGTGAAAATGAAGCTGGACATGAAGGATAAGAAGTAGCAGTCGAGGATGCTGCAGATGAACACCTATTCAGGGTTGTTGCAAGGATAGGTTCCAGAGAAAAAATGGGGATTCCCATGTATGAGGGAAACCTAGATGTTGAAGAGCTTCTAGACTGGATTAGAGCTCTGGATAAATATTTTGACTATGAGGATGTCGAGGAAGACAAGAAGGTCAAGCACGCTATCACAAGACTTAAAGGGCATGCATCATTATGGTGGTATGAACTACAAGCTGACAGACACTACAAAGGCAAGCAGAAAATCAAAAGTTGGGATAGAATGGTTGCAAAGATGAAGGAAAAATTCATACCCAAGGATTATCAAATTACTCTGTTTCATAGAATGCAAAACTTGAGACAGAAGTTGATGACAGTGAAAGAATACACTTAAGAGTTCTACAAGATAAACATCAGAGCAGGTCATCAGGAAAGTGATGATGAAAAGGTTGCTAGGTACATGAATGGTCTGCGATATGACATATAGGACGAGATGAGCATGATGGCCCTTCGGAATGTAGAGGATGCTTATCAGATGGCTCTGAAAGCTGAAGAGAAGTTGAGCCGAAAGCAAGGTCAGAGAGGCTGAGGCAGAAGTCAAGCCAGAGGTAAAACAATTTCCTAGGATAGAAATCAGAAACCTAAAGAAGAGTGGAAGAAACCTCAAACTCAAACTGAGAGAGGGGGAAGCTCACAGAGAGGACAGTATGTTGATAGAAATACTTTTCCTCGTACTAGAGGAAGAAGAAGAGGCAGGGGTGGTGAAGTGAAATGTTTTACCTGTGAACAAAACAGACATAAATCCTATGAATGTCCAAATAGAAAGAAAGAGGGAGGTGAAACTCACATTTCCGAATCACAAGGACAGAATGTTGAGGCAAAATATGCCGAGGGTGGAAGATCACTGATGATGAGAAAATTTCTCTTAATGCCAGAGAAGGAGGCAGATAACCCAACCCAAAGGAATAGACTTTTTTGGACTTCTTGCAATACCAAAGACATGGTATGCAAAGTCATCGGTGGTAGCACAAAAAATCTCGTTTCTACAGAGATGGTAGAAAAGCTGGAGTTGGAGACTATTGAACATCCAAGCCCATACAGAGTTTCGTGGCTACAAAAAGGACATCAGGTAAATGTCACTAAACAATGTTTAGTTGAATTTAAAATAGGAGGATATAAGGATGAAATACTATGTGATCTTATTCCCATGGATGTTTGTCATATATTGTTGGGTAGACCATGTCAATATGACAGGAATGTGATTCATGATGGGAGAAAGAACACATACACCCTGGAGAAGAATGGGAGAACTCACATGTTGCTGCCGATTAAGGATAAAGAAGTGAAACCAGAGGTGAGCAACATTGTACTTCTCATGAGTGGGAAGGAACATCTTAAGAAGGTTAAGAAGAAGGAAGATACACAATTTATTGTGGTCAAGAAGCCTATAATTGTTTTAACCAGTACAAGAGTGGATAATTTACCAGAAGAAATCCAGAAGTTGTTGGAAGAGTTCGCTGATATAGTAGTGGATGAACTACCTCGTTCGTTGCCACCTATCAGAAGTATAAGCCATCATATTGATCTTATACCTGGAGCTAGTTTACCAAACAAAGCAACGTACATATTGACGTCGCAGGAGAATGAAGAAGTCAAGAGACAGGTCCATGATTTAATGGACAAAGGATTGATTAGAGAGAGCTTGAGTCCATGTGCCATTCCAACAATGCTCAGCCCAAAGAAAGATGGAGGCTGGAGGATGTGCATAGACTCGAGGGAAATCAATAAGATTACTATCAGGTATAGATTTCCTTTGCCAAGGATGGATAATTTGATGGATTGCTTGAGTGGAGCAATTTTTTTTTCAAAGATTGATTTGAAAAGCGGATATCATCAAAATCGTATGAGAGAAGGTGATGAATGGAAGACAACATTCAAGATGAATGAGGGGCTGTATGAATGGCATGTTATGCCATTTGGCTTAACAAATGTGCCCAATACTTTCATGAGATTTATGAATGAAGTCCTGAAGGATTTCATAGGAAAATTCGTCATTGTATATCTGGACGATATATTAATTTTCAGCAAGACAGAAGCAGAACATTTAAAGCATTTAGCTACAGTGATGAGGAGATTACAACAAGAGAAGTTATTGATTAATATGAAGAAATCAACATTTATGAGGGCATAAATCATTTATTTGGGTTTTGTTATCTCTACAAATGAGATGAAAATGGATCCGGATAAGGTAGAGACGATTAAGAATTGGCCATCACCGAAGAGTATATTTGAAGTTAGAAGCTTTCATGGATTGGCTAGTTTCTACAGGAAATTTATCAGAAATTTCAGCGGAATCAGTGCATCGATGATGGACACGGTGAAGAAAAGACATAAGTCTTTTCACTGGACAGAAGAAGCAGAGAAAAGTTTCAATCTGTTGAAAAAGAATATTATTGAACAGCCAATTCTGGTGCTGCCAGATTTCAATAATACATTTCAGGTCAAGTGTGACGCTAGTGGATTTGCAATTGGAGCGGTCTTGAGCCAAGATGACAGGCCGGTCGCATAATTCAGTGAAAAATTGAATGAAGCAAAGATTAAATATTCAACATATGACAAAGAGTTTTATGCAGTCATACAAGCGCTAAAGAAATTGAGACATTATTTGGTCCCTAAAGAGTTTTTTTTGTACAACGATAATCACGCTTTGCAATTCGTGACTCAACAGGAAAAGTTGAACCAAAAGCATGCAAAATGGGTTGAATACATGCATAATTTTACTTTTGTAATTAAACATATTTTTGGAACTGCTAACAAATTTGTTGATGATTTGAGCAGGAAATGTTTACTGATGCAGGAATTCAGAGTCAAAACTTTGGGTTTTGATAACCTCAAAGAAATGTACAAAGATGACCTAGATTTCAAAGAGGCGTATGAGGCATTTGAGAATCCAATTATCAGGGATAGAAGTCAATGGAATGAATATATGATCCAGGATGGATTATTATGTAGAGGCAATCAATTATGTATTCCAAAATGCTCCATGAGGGAGAATCTGCTGAAAGAAAAACACAGTGGAGGATTGGCAGGACATTTCGGCCATGAAGAAACGTTCTCGAAATTAAGTGGCTCATATTTTTGGCCTGGGATGAGAACAGATGTTAAGATATTTGTGGACAGGTGTAGAATTTGTCAGCACACAAAGGGAAAAAGGCAGAACACAGGGTTATACCAGCCATTACCCATACCAGAGAGGTTGTGGGATGCAGTGAGCATGGATTTTATATTGGGGCTGCCAAGAACACAAAGAGGATTTGATTCAATATTTGTGGTGGTAGACAGATTTTCAAATATGACACATTTTATACCATGTCAGAAAACCAGCGACGCAACACATATTGCGAACCTGTTTTTCAAAGAAGTCGTCAGACTTCACGGCTTACCAAGGAGTATTATTTCTGATCGAGACACCAAGTTCGTGGGACATTTCTAAAGGACTTTATGGAAGAAGCTGGGGACAAGTTTGTCATTTAGCTCAGCTTATCATCCTCAGATGGATGGACAAATAGAAGTTGTGAATAGAAGCTTGGGAGATTTACTGAGGAGCCTAGTGACTGAACACCACAGTCAGTGGGATCACATTCTGCCACAGGCGGAATTTTCTTATAATGATTCGATCAATAGAAGCACATGGCAGAGTCCATTCCAAATTGTATATGGAATGCAGCCAAGGGGAGTTTCTGAATTAAAGGATTCAGAACATAATGAAACTAGAAGTGCTAGCGCAGAGGATTTTGCAGAAGCAATGAAGGAACTTCACAACCAAGTGAGGGAACATTTGCAAAATTTGAGTCAAGAGTATAAACGCGGAGCAGATCAACACAGGCAAGAACTTCAGTTTGAAGTTGGTGATCTGGTTCTTGGACAACTGAGGAAAGAAAGGTTCCTAAGGGGAACATATAACAAACTGAAAATGAAGAAGATTGGACCATGCAAGATCATAAAGAAATTTGGGGCAAATGCATATGAGATCGAATTACCCGATGGGGTCAGAATTTCACCAATATTCAACATCTCAAATTTGTACCCTTACAAAGCTGAAGAAGCAGGGGCAAAGAATGAACAGATAGAAGTTCAGTTGACCAAATAAATGCCTGTAGCTGCAAAGCCATATATGGAAAGTATAATTGATAAGAGGATTAGTAGGAAGACCAAGAGGAAAGAGTATTTTGAATACTTGGTCAAATGGAAGGGACATCCAGTTGAAGATGCCAGTTGGGAGGATGAAGCAGAAATTCAGAAGCATGGACATACCGTGCAAGAGCTCACGAACAAGAGTTCATGAAAATTTTCAAGCGAGAGAGTATGATGCAGGAGCATTGCAAGCAACCAGCCAAGCGAACATGAAGGCAGAAGACAGCTGGAAAGTACAACATACATTTTACACGTTTTGGAAATGTTTTTGAAGCATTAATGTAATGGTTAAAAGAAAGCGTACTTGCATATTGTAAACATATCATGAGCGATTCACTCTCATCTGTAGAACATAGAGGCATTTATGCATAGTTAATGAAAGTAGGTAGATTTAAATTCCAGATTAGACAGTTTTAGGAACAAGAGGGAAAATGACTATAGAAACCCTCATCTTTGTATCTTTGTATCATTCAGAATTAGATCAATAAAAATATATTAGCATAGAGAAAGAGAAGAGAGATTTGTAGAAGAGAGTTGAGAAAAAGAACTCATGTACAGGAGCTTTGAATTAATATATGAAGCTTTAATTCAGATTCATGGTGTTATGATGTTTTCTGTTTGTACATGTTGAATGGTCTGCTTACAGTTGTTTTATTCTCTCTGTCATGCATTTGTTGTGATGCTATGCTGTGTATGTATGATTTCATGTTGAATATTTGAAGTCTAAGAGAGAGAGAGAATGAGTTTCAATTGTTTCTCTTCCTGAGTGAGAGAATTTCCCGCAAGGAGTGCAGTGAAACGTCCGCAAGGTGTGCATTGACGAAGGTTCAGATTTCATCTCTAGAAGCTTAGGAGGGATACTGTTGTTCTCATTCCAGCAAAAGTACAAGCGAAGCATAGGAGCCGTTCAAGGCATGCATAGGCTAGCTGAGTCCTTAGAAATTTGTTAACTAAGGTGGAAAAGAGAGAGAGACTGATGTTGCAAAGAAAGTGCATAGAGCCGTGAGTTCAAATACCCAGAAGTAATTGAAGGATTGCCGCAAGGAGTGCGTGCAAGAGTTCTTTTGTGATTTGTAGTTGTTATAGAAGCTTAGAAGGGGTAGTGCCTTTGAAGTATTCAAAGGGAGGCGAAGTGAAATTTCTTTGCAGAAGGAAGGTCACAGCGAGGGGACATTAGTTCATTTCACAGAGGTTCTTGAGGGAAGAATTGGACGGTCGAAATTATCTGTGGAGAATCCCCGAAATCACAAGAAATGTAAGATCTAGAGAAGTTACAAGGTGGATAAGGAGGGACAAATCCATCACTCTAGTAACAGGAGCCAACGTGGACCGTTGATTTCGATCATTGGACCGTCGAGATCATTTCAGCATTTCGGGAATCGGGATTTCAGCATTCCCGTTGACAAGATTTGGGCTCTTCACATGAGAACCCCCGAAGTTGCGAAACGCGAAATAGTGTGAAGGGACGTTTCGGCAATTCGGTGTTTCGAGGTTCGGGAACCCGAGAGGACAGTGTTCTACGATCGAGAGTCTTGGACTCCCGGTACCCGAAAGTCCAAAATCACATGGGCCATCGGATCGAAGGGAGGCTTATAGCCGTTGATCCCGTTGGAGATATCATTTCATAGTTTCGGGGTTTGTGGAGGTTAGGGTGCTGGAAGCTTTACATTAGGACTCGCGAAGTCCGAAACCCCGAAAAGGGGAAAAAGTTCTGATAGAATCCATCCTTTTACTGAAAGTTTTGGGTTTCGGCATTTTGGTAGTTGTGAAGACAAGAGGTGAGGATTCCTTTTTCCGGAACTCCCGAAGTTGCAAAACGCATTACAACTGTGTAGGAGGATGTGGCTAAGCATTTCGGGAATATTGGCATTTCGGGTTTCGAAAGGTGGAAAGGTCAAGAACCTTGACAACAAGATTCATGAAATCGCGAAGTCTGAAACCCCAAAAAACTCGATACAAGAGCATAATGTGGTCAGAGATTTCGGCGTATCGACATTTCAGGTTTCGACAAGTGGAAGAGTCAAGGAGATCGACATTAGGGATTGAGAAACCCCGAAATCCAAAGTCCTTTGTGGCTTAAACGAAGGGGTCGGTTAACCCTCGACATGGTTGTAGTGAAGATCCTGAGCGGATCTCGGCCCGAGGGCAGGGGGATCTGCGCCAGTGTTGCCAAGGCATTTGGTTTCCTAAAGGAGGAGAAATGAGGGCTTATATTTATTAATGAGTGTTGGATGGTTTTCGGTTTGTGCATGGGTTGTAAGACCTAAGGTTCAATTTAACTATGATAAACAAACCCTCAATACATGGACCCTTTTGTCATCACCTACTTGTGCAGATGAAGTCTTACCTGAGGTATCTATTAGGGCTACAAGAGCTAGGTTTTTGCAGCAGTAATGGAAAGGGAGGCAGATGCGTGAATCATTGTTTCTTACTCTAGCTTATGTATGTTCTTAATTATTACCTAGATTATCACAGTCATACATGAGCATTGCAACATAATCAATCCAGAGACTAACTCCATTCTGCAAACTATAGCCTCATTCATAAATGCACATAGACAAGTAAAGAACACAAGACACAATATCCTCTC
>JASDQU010173264.1:4226-17644 GCA_032191745.1 Picea mariana
GCATCCACTGGTAACAAAAGAGATCATATTCATAGGATCCACATTTGGGGAAGGAGGTGGTGGGGGACAGGTAAATGTATCCATCAAGGAGGATACTTTGAGCATCCTCACACCAACACTCATATACGCACTCTTGGAGTCACCAACAAAGGGTACATTGGAACCTGCATTGGTCCTAAGTCCAGGTGTGCAGTATGCAAGTTGGTCAATGTTCATGATATTCCCTTGATGAAAGAAGTCAAGGACCGGAAATAATAACAAGATGACAGTCATAATCTCCTAGAACCAAGTGCACATAAGTATCAAATTATACTCTAAAATGGAATCGACCACTTCCACCTCGATGGAGATAGTCTTACCACCTAACTCTATGGGAAATGTGGTGATGATAACATGAGGTCAAAATATGTGTCCATCAAATTCCTTCAGCATGGTATTATATGGATCAATATTTGGAGAGTCAATAGGCTTCCAACATGAAATGGAAATGATACAAGTGGAGGCTCCTTCATCCACAACCACTCAATATATTATTTCCCACTAACTATTACTTGGATTTGAAAAGTGATTTGGTGGGAGAGCCTATGTCAATCTTGGTCTAAATCAAACGCAATCAAATTGGAATCTAAGGGGTCAACCCCACCTATGGCTAACAATAATTCCTTATGTTGTGTTGGTTATGTACAACTTCAAGATCAAACATGGCACACGTTCCCTAGGTCAAGTCTTCCACAATGTTGTAGTTGTGGGAATCCCATTCATTGGGATTATGACTTCTTCATTAAATAACGCCCTTGTGTGAGTGAAGCATTGTCTTAAATGATGGTTTCTCTATCTAGAGAGGGCCGCCATGCTAGGAAGAGGGGACTTGATCTTGATTTGTAGGACCGACCAAAAGAGTTTCGTAGTTACGAGCTAGAGTTTGCAAGGAGACCATCTAGTCACACATGAACACATTGGTACTTGAAGACAACCCCTCAAATTGAGGGTTACTTCCATTCCCCCTTGCAGAGGGGAGGGATTTGTGGAAACCATTTGATGTGGTTAGGGAGGAAATGGATGGGTCAAAAAAACAAGATGTTGAGGAGTTTATATTGGGTAAAATACCTATGAATCTCATCCATTTTTAGACACTGGTGAGTAGGACGGTCCTCCCCAAAAATATTTCAAAGGAACAAATTTGTATTCTTTTTCGTAGTTCCTCCACCAGGATTGTTTTGGGTTTGATAAGTCCCACACTCATTGTTATAATTCTTATATTTTCTTCGTCTTCCCTCTAGGTTGTTGAGGATTCTTCGGTTGTTTGGACTGCATCGAATTTACTCAAAGGTTTGAATGGGTATTTGAGAAGTTTGGGTGGTGGACGTAATAGTCGGTGGGTGTGATGAAATTTTCAGCTGACCCAACTACCCAGCTAACTACCCCAATGAGATATTGGATACAGAACCTACCACACCATCGGCATGGGGTACTAGGTAGGGCCTGAGTGGATCTATCGATGGCCTCAAAGCATGAAAGATAATATCATATAAGGTGTCAGACTAAGAGTATATCAAGTCAAAATGTTGGGAAAATAAAATGGCATGCTGCTTGGTAACCGCCTGATCCGTCGGGATTTTTCGAAATGACTTATGGTTGAGTTTTTAATTGCATGCATTAAATGACCATTGGGAAACTTAATGAAAGAGAAAGAAAAGAAAATGAATTATACAGTCATTAACATATTTGCAAATCTGAAATGCAATGAAAAGCAGCAAACCATAATGCACAAGTTTGATAACGGAGTTCGGCAACTTTGCCTACGTCTCCGGGCCTTTTCTCTGTGAGGGAGGCTTCTTGATTTTTTTTCAAAAGCTTATTAGTACATCTTTACAATGCCGAGTGGATTCTATACTGATCTGGTCATGTTCGCCATGATCTCTAGAACCTTTCACAACTTACGGCATCTGAAACGGATATACCGAACTCTCAGAAATCGTCCGACAGCATCTCTACCTCAACAGCTCCTATGTCTCAAACTGGCTTTATCTTGGCCTTGCATCAGCTTATCTGCTCGCTTATCTACTCTGAATTCTCTCCAAAAGATTCTACCTTGGCCTCAAATGGCCTTGGTTAAATAGTTGGGAAAGTTGGTTGCAATCTCCAACTTCCTCCCAAAGATTGGGCTCTAAAAAAGCCCAATAACTCCCAATTACATTAAAAAAGGAGTTAATTACATTTAAAATTAATGAAAAGTGGTTACAAAACCCACTTTTGAAACTATAATATATTTTAAACCGGCGCTAGCCCTATTTGGCCTAACGCGCGCCCCTTATATGGTCATATGCATACTTACATATGGCCAAGCGCTAGCCGTAGGCTAAGCGCTGGCCTGTTAACACCAAAACTCGGGCATATGGAACGGTTTTAAAAACCGTGAGCTAAACTTATTACAAACCATTGTAACCGCGCCATTACTTTGGTAACGGTTATGTTGAAACCGCACATCGGTCACATGGGCTGTCCATAGGGCCACGGCTGGTGGCTTCCCGCGCATTCCAAAATCTCCGCGCTCCTTTCCATATAAACCATGGGCATATGCAGTAATAAAACCGGGGTCGGGGCCAAGCCCCGGCCCAACCCCCCGCCGCATAACACATCATACAATCTTAAATATAAAACCAACCGCATTCGTAACAAGAGACATGCGATGTTATAGTGCTCGAATTGTTGTTACAAAGTCGTCGGCAATAGAGAGGTCTGGGGTTCGAATCCCCCGGGCCAAAATACTTTTTACAAAGCCCTCATTGGCAAAACCCAGGGTGCCACGTGGCAGCCGCTGATTGGGCCACATGGCACTTCACCATTCGCCCAAAGCATGCCACGTGTCAACCGTTGATTCGACCCACGTCATCCGAGCCACGTCACCTTCGTACGCCCAGTCAGCACTGCCACGTCAGTGCCACATCACTTCTGTACGATCCAGTCATCATGCCACGCAAGCCTGCCACATCAGCTACTGACGTCACCCTGCCACGTGTCACCTTTTCAGTGGTGACACGTGTCACTTCGGGATTGGTCCAACTACACGCCGAAAATGCCAAATCAACCTGACACGTGTCGCCTTCCGGTGCTGCCACGTGTCCTGTACGGAACCTGCCATGTGTCGTCGTAGGACCTGCCACGTGTCGTCCCCTGTCGCTGCCACGTGTCCTGTACGGAATCCGCCACGTGTCTTCTTCTGATTCTACCACGTGTCATCCTCCAATGCTGCCACGTGTCGCATCCTGATTATGCCACATCAGCTGTACGGACTGACACGTGTCACTGTACGGACAGGTACAGTCAGCATCCCAAAAATTTTTCTGTTTGGCTCTGCGGACAGAATGCGATATCTTCTCCATACGGACTCCGTTTGACATAAAAATTATACCACCGGAATTAGGAAGACGAACCGGACGCAATGGTGTTGGTTTCGTTGGATTCCGAGCACTTTCATTTTTGATCATTTTTCATGCCCTGACAGCCTTCTGAATCCGATTTCGGATCACCGCCCCTTCCATAGATACATCCTTCACGATGGGTGGAAAAAGATACTTAGTGAACCAATCCATAAGGAGTTGGTCAGGAATATGAACCTTAATGAGCCTATGTTGTTGTATCCACTAGTTAATGTGATAAAATATGTGGGTGGAATTATTCTGACACAAAGATGTCAAAATATTTGTTCCTATATCATACCTGATCAATAACTGAAAATCCATAACAAATACCATATCCAGGGCATTGAATCTATTAAAGGAATCACCCTTGAGTTTGATATACCATTTAGTGGCACCTTCAGTTATGGATCTCTAGAATATATGAATTGAACACTATCATCCATCAAAGAGTTGGATGAGCACCAAAGATGGTAAGTCATGATGTGCATCAAAGGGTATTCTCCCAATTTTCTATCAAATTTCATCATGTCTGGAGATAATTTGACAGGAATGGATAGCTATAACGGGTTCTAGAGAATGTGGTAATTTGTTAATTTTGAAAAGTCTAGAAATTTTAACATCGCCAAGAAAGGAAATTACGTGTTGGAAAACGGATTCTAGTTGTAACATGAAGAGTCGTGTGTACCATATGGACCCTACCATATTCATATTTCCAATGGGATAATAGTTTCCAAAAGGATTGTTTCCCCCAGGTTTATTTCCCCTAAGGACATAGGCACTCCCAGGAATATCGATACCCCTGGGACCATACATGCCCCTAGGAGGGTTTCCTTCATGGACAAAGGAACTCCCTGAAACATTATTTCTTTCGGGACCATACATGCCCCCAAGAGGGTTGCCTCCAAGGATAGATGTATAACCTAAAGGATTACCACTCCCTTGACCATAATTTCCCCCAAGGAAAGGACCCCCATAAAAAAAGGTGTATATGAAAGGATAACCACCCCCTGGACTGTAAATTCTCTTGTAGGAGATGCCCCTAAGAACAGGGATATAAGTGGAAGGATTACTAGCTGCAAGATCATAATTTCCCCCAGGGGGAATTACCCCAAGAATAGAAGTAAAACTTGAAGGATTAGGACTTCCAAGAATAGGTGTGTTACCCCATGGGATGTTAAATCCCCCAAAAATGTTGTTACCCCTAGCCTAAATAGGATCAACTCTAGACCCACTATGTACATTCTATCCAAAAGGGAAACCAACATTTTCATTGTGAGGATACCTATAAGGATGCCAAAAGCACAAGGAGATCCTCTTTCGGTGTTGGAACCATGGCTTGGCCCCCCACTAAACACAAATCTAGATGTGGGAATCAAGACAAACGTGATGGGTGTGCTAATGTTAGGTACACTAATGGAAGGAAAAGAAGTTAATGTTGGAATTCCCCAAATGGAGATACCTAATGAACTAGAAAATATGATGTAGTTACTATGGCACTAATGGATGGCAAGGAAGACACCATGGACATGCCCCCAGGGACATTTGTTGATGATATTTAAGGTGTATCGATACTGGACATAACACTTGGGCCTGACATCATGTGAGGATCAATGAAAAATGAAAAAGGCTCACTAAAATATCCCTTTACCCTAAGGATTATGGGATCAAAAGGACTAGTCAAAGGAGGGTTAAAATTGGGTGGAGAACTTTCGTCAACCACTTCAACTTCTACTTGCTCACTCTCCTCAAAATCTCTCTTGGGGTCTCCAAGCTCTATGTCACCAATCAACCTCTATTTAACATGTGGTTTATTCTCCACCTCTAAAGAAATTTCTCATTGTCGACAGGACCGACGAAGCAATTGATCTACCTTGGTGAATAAAGTGTGTTATGAAAAAAACAATGATAAACACATGGTTGAATTAGACATATAACTAAAAARAACTTCCCTATAAAATATAGGCTATCAACRAGAAAACCAATGGATCAAGGAGCCTTCCGAAAACCAACCCTCTAGGGGATGCCAAGTCCCTAAAATCTTGGCTAGTGAAGTTTTGAGGAACAATTATGGTAACCCACATGTAACAACCTTTATTGGTCCAAGTACCCTTTATTAAGGTGGACACACCCAAGGGGAACTAAAACAGAGGTTTGACATCTACCGCAGGTACTGCAAGCACTTACCACTCGTAGTGACCTATGTAGATACCTAGGAAAGGCCACTATGGTTACCACCTCGCAATCGATGACCAGGTGAACAATCAAAGGTCGAACCACATGTATGGGCAGGGAAAATAATCTTGAAGTTTCAAGAAGCGTTACCTCTCAAGGAGGTACGACACTTTCGAAACCTCATACATATAGTAGTCCAAGTAGTCCAACAAAGACCAAGACAAGAAGAGAGGGGATATCACCCTATTTTCCCCAATACAACCTTGTGCTTAACTCTTGTGCTAGAGGATATTCCCAAAACACTCCTTGTGAAAATGTATTTATGCACTCACTAGTGACTTCTAGGTTCAGTTGTGTGGCCTTGGAGAGTTTACTCTACAATCTTAGACCAAGGCCCTAAATCCTAATCTAGTGTGTTTTTTCTTATGAAGAAAAAAAGGTCTAATAGATTTTAAATCAAGMATTTTTTCTTATTATTATGTTGATTACTCAAGGGAAATGAATGAAACTTCAATGATGTTTTGACACTTTCCAATCCAAAAGAAGAAAAAGTATGTATGCAAAAATGCAACTTTTCTTTTAGATGAACTCTATCTAAGGAAAAGTAGAGATCCTTTTTGTTTTCAAATTTTAAAACAAAAAGGAAACCTCACACTCTTAATAACCACTCGAGACAATCCAAGAAAATAAACAATATCCTCAAAGACTAAACACACTAATGCAATCTTGAAGCAAATCACTCAAAAGAACTACCCTAGCACACTTATGAAATGCAAGATTTTTTTTTTTCTTTAATTTAATAAAGAAACTAAAAATGCAAATCAAACCAAGAAAAGTAGCAAGCTAAGGGCTATATGATATTGGTAGTGACGTTATCAAGCACACTCCAATGTCTATACAGGATCAAAACCCAAAACTTGGACAAGGATCTAGTAATTCAAAACCTCTCAACACATACAAATTGGATGTGAAGGGAACAAAGACACAGTACCAGATCTAGAAATACCTATAGGAAATGTTTCCCGGGTTACTATTTTCTAGGTATCAATCCCAACACAAGCACTCAAACACCTCAAATTCACTTTATAACACAAAAAAAAAGAGGCTCAAACAAGGACTAGATGTAGGCTACCATACATGTGACAAGATTGCAAGAACACACAAAGTAAATATCTAACAAGGAACAATTCAGATAATTTCAAAAATAGTCACCTATAGGCTAGGTCGTAGCACAGCAATAATGAAAAACATGGTCGTTGAGTAGGTGGTCACGGGCTGCAAATAGACAACTTGCAACCTGTCACTCTGGTGCCCTAAGAAAGATCACGTTCATCAGCAAAATTAGGTAAAAAAACCCAAATCTATCTCAGATATGATAGATATAAGAGACATGATCCCTTAATGAGTGATGAGAAAGACAAGAAGCTACATAACAAGTTTCAGAAATGAAAATAGAAAGGGGTAATCCAAAACTAAGGAAGAATCAAAGATCCTTCCCCAATGGAGTCATCAGTTTTGTTACGGAGAATTATCCCCTACAGATAGGTGAGCACTCCCTCAAATATTCCCAATATCTAAGATAGAGTACAGGATAGACCACTACAAGACTTTCTATAGATCTTGTCGGATTTATTCTTATTCAAGAAAGAAGATAGAATGGAATACCTTTTGTCTGGTGGTTATCCTTACGTATTCTCGCTAATGCAACTCCAAATATCTAGCTCCAACTCCTGCAACCTACTTCATCCACATAAGGAGACAAAAAATATCAATCCTCAAACCTATTCAAGCATCAAAAAACTCAAATCCAACCTAGATCTAATCTAATATACTCAAGTAAATAAAAGATCTATCATCGATGACTGAATACAACGATATTGGAAGGGGAAAACCATGTAGATATATATTCATAAATGGAGAAAATATATATCAATCATGAAATTACCTTGATTCATGAATGAAGTCTTCATGGGCCCTTTTTCCAACTCCTCCTTATCCCTCACACAAGAAAGTATGACTTGATATGAATACCAACTCCGGTATAAGAGATCCTTTGAAATTTTTGCAACATAAGTCTATGGTACATTCTTCCTCCTCTTTCACTTGGAAAGCCTTATTAAGTTATTTATATAGATTGATGGAGGAGGATAGGGTATGCTCATATCACGAGATAAACAACTCACCCAGTTTTGATCTCCTCGTAACTCATCAAATCTAGAAGGTTACAGGGGCTTTCACAGGCTATCAGTAGTGTAGCCAATGACTAGTCATGTGTTGTCAGTTATTCATCCCACAACTGGTCACACTCTTTTAGTAGTTCATAGCATGAACTCCCTCAAAAATTGTGAAATCTAAGGAAAAAGAGTGTATCTTATCAGGAAAATATCAATGGGTCCTCCATGTGTCCCTAGGATGGAAAACAAGGCTCTAACATAAGGGAAAATATTTTTGGAGGGAAAGTTATATGTAAACTAACATGGATATTCTACTAGATCAATTCATCATAATAATAATAATAATAATAATAAATCTTCTTTTTAGGTCACAACCAAGCCAGACACCGAATTGGTGTATGAGACCCCCTTGTTTGTGGGACAAGTGACCTCCTCCGCACAGCGATTTGATTACTATATTCTAAAACGGTATACATACCCTTCCCCCTCTAGATTTGAACCCGTGACCTCTTAGAAGGAAAAGCATGTTCTTAACCATTAGGCCCACTAAGGATGTATACTAGGGTAGCCATTCTAGCAGTGTGCTCCTTTCATAGAAATATCTTGCAATAATATAATATTTTATTATTTAGTTTATTTCCTTAGATCCTAGATTTATTATTACAATATTAAAGCTCAAATTTATGAAAATAAATAAAATATTAAAAATAAAGAACAATTGAATAAACATACCATCCACACAAAGGAACAAAAGATGTGTCCTGGGAAACCCGATATGGGATTAAACCTGGCCAAAAGGTGAGGCATATGCTCTGCTCTCTTTTCTTTAGTTATGAAATGAAAATACAAAGAAAGGGGTTTAATCACTATGGTGTTTCCTTTGACACTATGCGAAGAATGGATGCCACATAATATTCTTCCTCCTTTGTTATGATATCAAATCCCACTTCTAGTTTTTATGCTCAACTATGGAACAAGTAAAATGCTAAAATAATGGAACCCCCTCTCTTCCTAGTGGCCCAATATTTAACATAGCCTAATATCCATCTAAGGTTAGGATTTTTTCATGCCTCAACCCTCAATTAGTGTTAGTTTTTGGACCTTCTATAATATTCTTGGAATCCCACACATGACTATCCACACATGTGTGAGTAATGGGGGATAGTGTGGCATCCACTTAGTACTGCAGTGGTCAAAAAATGAGGTCATTTTGTGGGAGGAATAATTTCCACATACGAACTCCAATTGTGGTGATTTTCACACCTTTGTAAATATCTTGGTGTGTAGAATATCATCGATGGGATTTGAGATATGCTCATAAAGTTTTGACCCCAATTTTTTTTATTGTGCCTCAAAATGGATCTAGAAGGTTATGGGCCCCAAATTTCCAAACTGGGACATGCCACTAAAATGGGCTCTACAAGCCAATACCTCCAACTCTTCCACACAAAATGTACCAAGATAGATTAAAAAATATATAATTATCCATTATATATCATACCCCTACATGTAAGGAGGATTTTGGTCCCCAAAATATTTTATTCAATGGGGTAAGTAAAATTTTCTTCTACCTTGTCCCTGGAGTACCATTTTTCCTTGCCTAGAAGTTGTCATTTCAACCCAATCTACCACACATCAGGGTACCCCTATTTGGTAGTTTTGGAATTCCTCTACAAAAATGTATCTTCTACCAACTCTGCTTGGGATTTTGGTGCTAATTCTTCTATGGTAGGTAGGACCTTCTCTTCGGTTTCCTAATCCAACATGGAAGGCTCATAGAGTTCCATATCTTAAACATTCACTTCTGAGTAAATATGCATATATGGGGGTAGAATGAGTCTATAGGAATTATCACCCACCTTCGTCAATACATGAAAAGGGCCATACCAAAGAGCCTTGATCTTCTTACCAGCACCCTGTATCCTTTCTTTGTTAAACTACAACCAAACTCTATCTCACACCTTGAATATTTTCTCAGTTCTGTGATAATCATGTCAAGATTTGTAACTTTAATTTGACTTCTTAGATGTCTCGTATATTTGCAAATGGATCTGCCTAATATTTTCAATAAATTTATCTGATTTCAATGTGTCTCGTGTGACGCCTTCCCTCACTCGTCCTTTTTTCTCATATATTGTTGATTTTTCATATGATTAGGTTAAGCATGAAGTTCATTCCATTTTAGCATTTCACTCTAACCATAAGCAATAATGTTGCAACAACCAAGATCACAAGAAGAACCACCATGCACAAGAACACAAGAAGTATCATGGGCAACCCTTCTCAACAAGGGAAGAAAACCCAGCCAAATCCTTTGCTATATTCTTCAAGAGAAATACCTCCACCAAGATAAACTCTAGCACACAAGAGGGTGCTTCAAACCCTAGAACTTTATCACCCAAGAGAGGTGTGCACCTTTTCCCAAGTAGATGTGTTTGCTGAAATTTCCAAATTCACAAGGAAGATATGATTCCACAATGGGGAATCATGCCTTACTTATATTAGACTTAACCAATCAATAAAGGCGTCTATTGGCTCAACAGGGCTGACCATTCTAAGTCACTTTATAATTTTATTTTTATTTTTATTATTATTATTATTATTATTATTATTATTATTATTAGCAATATTAATTATCTTTTACAATTATTATTAATCACATTAAGGTGGGGCCGACCTGTACCCTTTATATAACAATTAGGGTTGCAAGAAAGTCTGACTCTTGAACAACATATAGCAAAGGATATGATACACCCACTAGGAGCACATCCATAGGGATTTCATAGCTCTAGCTCACTACATTACGCGGAAGAACCATATCTACATACGTTCACCTGTGCTCATCCACAAGCATGTCCACTCTATAGATGTCAATTCCCACTACCTCACACGAGAGAATCATCTGGAGTTTTCTCACCAACAATGTTGATCAGAGGAGGGTAATCACATCATCTTCATTTATGTTCACATGACAATGTACCCAACACTTTTGGGATTTCACACGTTCACCTTGTGCTCAACCACAGGCATGTCCAACTCATCAAATCGCTTTTCCTACTGGATAATCATCTGGATTTCTTCTCACTCTCTTCATGGAGGAGGTAATATCTACGTTCCTAGCTCTATCTCAAGCAGGAACCATGAACCCTTCTTAGGGGATTTCTCTCAAGTTTGTACGCTGAGAGAAAGGCTTCACATAACTGCAATGATCCACACCTCACAGGTTTGTAAGTTGGAGAATGTCTCACATAGTTTATTTCATTAACACTCCCTCTTAGCTAGGGAGGAATTCTTTATCATGCCAAGTCTCGCACGGATGTATTTTGATTTTTGTCTTGGCCAAAGTTATCGTCACTCCCTCTTAACTAGGGAGCCATTCTTCACGAGGTTAATTTGGTGAAGATATATGTAATCTGCTCATGTGTAGGAAGGTATTGCATGTGTAATATTTTCCTCTGCATCATATCTCTGGAATAAGGATATTTCATCTCATCGTATTTCGATCCACTAGGTTCTCATGGCTCATAGGATCCATATCATGGTCAAGTAAATCTATCATAATCTTTATGAAGCCACATTGCTTTGTACACTTGAAGCTTATATACTATGCCTCTGTAGTACTCAAGGCCACAAAGTTTTTTTTCCTGTTGTATCAGGAACCATGGTAGCATATCAATTGTGCTTCGTATATATCTCAATATATGTTTTTTTTTTCTAGTGAGTCTATTTTAGTTGACTCATGAAATAGTTAGGCACATTCAATGCATGGTATGAATCAAGTCTGGTGTTAACCAATTGCATCAGTGATCCAATCGGCTGGGGATCAGTCTCGTCTGAATCATCATCAATATTCTTCTTTAAATCCATCACGGTGGATTTTTCATTTTGTCATATTGAACTTCTTTCATATTTTCACTGAATATTTTCCTTAACTCAGGAAAATATTATCGATCATCTATCATACTTATTGTCCCAAGAAGTAGTGCATCATACTCAACACTTTATGAATAATTCATCAGGATCAGGCTCTCATCATCAACACTGTAATGATATAGGTTTCGATCAGTAATACTCTTACTGAAATCCAATCTCAACAATAATTGATCTATGTGATATAGTTTCCAACTCATGGATGGTAATACGGATGGAAGTGTATCGGGTTCACTTGGTCAAGTGTATCATCATAGAAAACTCCCTCTATTTATGAGAAAACATATGGCTATAGATCTCTTTTTTTATTTCTTGACACTTTCATCAGTTTCATGCTTGATCTTATAGATCCACTTGTGAGTTACCATAGACTTTTGCTTTGTTCTCTGAATGATATCTACTTGGAGAAAATGGAATAATGTATGTCTCCCTATGAAATGCTAAAGGGGGAGAAGGTATTGTCTCATTATTAATCTTTATCTGAGATTCTTTGGGTCTTTGAAATACTATCTCTTTTTCAACGGCTCTGCTTGTCTTCAATCTGTCTCTGACTAGGGATGTTGATCTAGAATATTTTATGAAGGTTCAATGTATCCTTTCTTTCTACAGAATCTAGCTTGGACTTATTTTATTTGGGTATATGAATATACACTGGACACCCAAATAATTTGAAGTGCTCAATATTTAGACTTCATTCTAGTGAAGACTTTTGTTCTACACATATACTATGTCATGCATGCTTTTGTCCATGGAATATTAGTAGGATTCTGATCATGCATCATTGGTTGTCTAAATGATGGTTCTATTCTTTTTCTCAAATGGATTTGACTTTCTTTGAGTCAAGTGACTCCCTCTGAAGGATAAGTGTCTTATTTTTTTCTTTGTATGATGAACAAGTTCAATATGATTTGGACTCTCGTACCAGGGATAATGGTCCAAGTCTTTGAGAGTTCTTGTACTAGGAACAACATCCTTCATTTATTTGAAAAATAAATCAACTATAAAATTAGGGATTAAAAGATTTACCTAGTTTGTTGTCATGCCTTTTAGAGGAAATATTTCTCCTCTCTCTTCTCTTCACTCTTTTGAGGTGGATCTGGGTCAATTTCAGCGGTGCAAGCATATTGTATTCCCTTCTTCYTGGTTGGACAGTTTCTTGCAAYGTGTCCATACTTGTCACATCCGAAGCACTGAATTTTTGAAACATATCTTATTTGATAGTCTGGATTGGATGAAGAATTTCCATCTTTGAATGTTTGCCTGGAGTTTATTTTGAATTTTCCTCCCTTCTTTGTATGAAGTGCAAGAGCATGATTTTCTTCTGAGGAATATTCCACTCCTCTATTTCTAAGTCTAAGTTCTTCTTGAGTGAAGTCTATCCATAGACGCTCAAAGGTTGGTAGATCTTATCTTCCACTGATACTCTAAAGAAAGGGCTCCCATGATTTTGGAATATTTTGGAGGGTGTTTAAGACAAGTTCTCTATCGGACATGATTTCCCCAATGGTCTCTAATTGTTCTTTGATCTCTGATAACTTCATAGAGAAGAGTGCAATTGTGTCTTCCTTTGTCATCTTGGTACTTTGAAGTTGGCTCTTTAAGGTAATATCTCTGAGAGTGTTTTCACTTTCAAAAATTATTTTTAAAGTCTTATACATATCATAGGTTGTCTTCAAATTGGCAGTACAAGGCAAGAGATGATCTCTTATTGAGTAGATGA
>JASDQU010173265.1:15063-25627 GCA_032191745.1 Picea mariana
TTGGCGATGGGACGGACGAAGAGCACAAGGAGGGAATAATCAGTTGGGAAAGAACTTGTATTATGGGCATGGACAGGAGCTCTTTGTGGCACGATGGTGACGTGCGAGCCCAGGGGGCACAAACCCTTCTTCCCTTGCGACGAATGATGAAGACTTGGGTTGTGTTTGGGTAAGGTTGGGGCCACTTGGGAGCACGCCCAAGTAGCGGACCCGTCTTCCCTTGTGTTGTGCCAGGAATCAACAACCTCCTTTTTCTTGTATATTTATTTGTAAAGCCTCTCTCCAAGAAAATTGAGTTTCGTGCTCTAACTTATAAAAAATTATTGGCATGAAAATTTTCTTTGATATTGATTGTTGATTACCCCTCTCTAAGCAGGCCATTTTAATCTTCTTGGTTTGGTTGGGATGACATATTTGTTCTCAACACTTATACAAATTTTGAGGATGAGCTTTGGTCATCGGTTGAGTTATTGTAAACTCCTCTTGTATACATCGGAGGAGTTCTCTTCAAGTGCTTCACTGCTCATCGGAGCACTTCCCTCAAATTCCTATGAAACAATACATAGAACCAATGACCGCACAACTTCTTGCTAACTCCTGTGGTTCGACTGGAGGAGTTATTACAAACTCCTTTGGTAGAACCGGAGGAGTTCCCATCTCTCCTTTCGAAATACATCGAGGTGAAGGAGTTATACTGACGTACTTTACATTAACATCTTCGGTGATTACCAAAGACATTCATACCATGTCATACGGTTTACACCGAGGACCTTCCCATTAACACCTCCGGTTTAAACCGGAGGTGTCCTCAACATTGCCCATGTGCGATCTTCCAAAACCCTTCAGTTGCATTAAATGTGCTCGATGGCTATAAAAGAACGCTCTCCTTCAAACATTATAACTATTGTTTCTTTCAATAGCCCAAGAGACTTGACGAACAAAGGGTCGAGGGCCTTTTCCTTTCAAGCTTTTAGACTATGATTCCTCTCATTGTTATCATCGATGGTTACCCACATGGCACCTTGTCTAGGCATGCCATAATCTCCTTAGCAATTTTTGCTTACACAAGCTCAAGAGTTAGGGTTGAAATTTGTAGGGTTGTGGCTTCGTTTGATTTAGTTGTTATATTAAACCCGTTTCCCAATCCTGCTAGTCTCGGCCCCACTACTCATCTCTAGATTGATGCCCTTGGCGCCTTCGGTCTCTCCTATCGAGCTCCACAACATGCTCCACACCAAACCGCTATTACCTCACCCATCGGCCATGACCATCCCTTTATTCGCCCATGTCATAGTTTGTATCTTTCTCAGGGGTCGTAAGTGCACCCTCCTACCCGACCTTCGAGTTAACCTAGCCCCATGTCGTTGGTGCCCTATGCAAGTTTAATCCAACAGAATTGATTTAGCCACAACCCTGGTCGTAGGGCATAAGAAAACCTTAACTGTCCAAAACGACATGCTCTGGCTCCCAATGCTCTTAAACATTGTTCTCATAGTTGAAATCTTTGAAAGTATGAAACTCGAGACTTTACCTGTCGCACCATTGGCACTTGACCCCTAAACATGAACTAAAGCCCAACTTCAAAACTTAATCAACTTGTGATAAGTCATTTGCAACTAGAGAGGTTAACATGAGCTCCTCTGGTCCAACCAGAGACTTTTGCACAATTACCTCTGGTCCATTCAAAAGACTCAACGGGAACTCCTCTGGTCCTAACCGGAGGAGTTAACATAAAATTCGTCAATTCTCCTCGGAGGACCTAACTTTAACTCCATCGATTCACTGGAGAACTTTATGAAATTGATGTCGGTGGCAACCGAGAAACTTGGCACAATTGTCTCCAGTCCATTTGGAGCTCTTTGCACAAAGGCTCTCGGTTTCATCAAAGGGATTGGCAAGAACACCTTTGGTGTAAACCAGAGAACTTATCGCAAACTTCTCTGATTCGCACATGCACCCATCGTCACACTTCACATAGACTCGTCTGATGTGTTCGGAGATCTTCATGCAAACTCGTCCGATTTACATCGAAGCACTTTACATAAACCTCTATGTTACACATTGGAGTAGTTCCTATGAATTGCTCTGGTCCCTAATTTTCCAGCCATTAGTTAGGCTAACCTTTAACTAACCTGTCTGGATTTTGTCATTCCACTAAAGCTCAAAATTCCATAATGTCTACCATCATACTATCATCTTTTGATGACGATCTCCCCCCTAGCATCAGCACGAGTGATTCCTCGGGTACTTCACATGGGTTATTTAAATAGACTTGAGTTTTTTATGCATATACAACTCTTGGTCTAAGCATGCTTGTTTCATTACTTGGTTTTGCCTTTGGACTAATTTTGTCTATGCTTTATAGATTCAAAAATGTCTCCAAGGAAGAAGGAAATTATCAAAGTGCTTGCCACATAGGCCTATGAGAGTGGCTGCCAACATGAAGATGAACCCAATGTCGTAGAAGCGATGTATGACGACACAGCCGGATTTCTGGAAAAAGGGGAAGATTCACTCAAGTGGAGCGACATTTATCAAATGTTCAAGAGATATAATTTCATCGTTGATGCGGAAAACCAAGACAAACTTAGAATTTTCAAGAACATTAGGAAAGATGGGATACACAGAGTAGTAGCCCACGTTGTGGTATTCTGTTGTACCGATGTCATTGCATGGATCCTTAAACACATAGACTTAGGAAATAGGTTCATCTTCAATGCTCGAGGAGATCCTATAGCCTCATTCTAGCTTGCAGATCTAGCAAAGTGTTATCATCTAGAGAAAGGAACTCGAAAGTTGGATAATGAACTTCTCGGTGAGTTCAAGTGTACGACCAAAGACCTATGTCGCATTTGGTACAAACCAGATAAGCAATTTAAGCTCAAACCAACTGGTGGATACCCTACAAGCTAAGGAAGTCATATCAATACATGGTGGCCATGCTATGCAGGTTGTAGGGAGAGCCAGATGCCTCCAGATTTTCATTATTGTATATGCCCTTCATTCACTATTGTGCAGAAAAAGGATTGTCTTTCAACTGGGATGAAATTTTGTCAGCAAACTTAGCAGAGACCATCACTTCAGTTATGGAAGCACAACCCACAACATTTCCGAAATTTCACATGTCTTCATATATCATAGATATCATGTGCGTTGCGCACCAGTACCTGAAGATGGGTTGGGCATGGTAGCCAATAGACCCATCCATCCATATCTACCGCAAGGTGCTATAGGAGCACACGTATATAACAGATTATCATAAGATATGCGAGCACTTCTTGTCCCCATTGTATGAGTTCATTTTTTTCACACCAACCCTGTGTATGACTAACAAAGTGTTGGTTGTAATCAAGAGAATAGGAGATTGGTACTTGATGGAGCATGGAAGATATATTAGGATATACAGGGCCATGAAAGCACCACATCTACTTCCTTGATTTGTCCCAAGTAAATTAGTTCTCTAGGAAGTAGCTTACCAGACGGTGATCAACAGAGTCAGAACAATACTCTATCGGGATAACAAAGTTATATGTCCCCTCGCTTATTGTGGATCTACACCTACTCACTTGCAAACACCAAGTAGGCCCAAGATTAAGTGGATACACTGCTTTCATACCACCTCGGAGAAGAGAGATTCACGAGGCATGACCTGAAGATAGTCATCAAAGAACACTTTAATAAGCTTGGTGTACCCTGAGAATATACATCAGACACATGGGAAGAAGATTAGGTACATTGTGTTGCTAGGACTTATGACGAAGTCATTGCCAAGAGGCAGGCCAAACCAATCAGAAGAATCGTTGATGAAGGAAAAGCACGCGAGGAGGCAAAGAAGAAAGCATAAGAAGAGGCACCATCAAAGACATCTACTGCAACTACATCTGTGCAATCTGGATCAATAGAAGAAGAAGAGCCAATAATAGAAAAGAAGAGGAGAAAGAAAGAAAAGATGCACAAGAAAAAGGAAGATGCGGCAGAGAAGAAAAGAAAAATCGATGAAGCAAAAGCTAAGGCTAAAATTGATGCAGCAATGGAAATAGCTAAGACAGAGGCTGCAGAAAAAACATATGTCAATAAAGAAGCAAAGGAAGTGGCAATTGCAGAAGCAACACATAAATCAATAAGTGAAGTTGTAGAAAAGGCAGTTGAGGAAGAGCGACATAAAAAATATGAAGAAGCAAGGAACAATGACACATCACCGATGGACACCAATATCCCGGAGATATCAACAATAGGTACCAACAGACATACTTGATTTGGTGGGTTGGATTTGGGGCTTTATACCCCATTCAAACCAAGTGAAGTGCCCAACCTAAAGAAGTTTGCATATGTTAAAACCACGAATAGGATTGTACAAGAGAAAATAAGAAAAGTGACAGTCATGGGAGGCAATCCAATGGAAATCCTCACATAGATCCCAATGGCAGGAAACATCAGTGAAGACCCAATCTCCATAGTTTCCACCGACACCACTTTCACTACAACAATAGAAGACAACATCCAGAACCTATACTACCAAAATCTAGAGAAGGATGCACAAATCAGAGACCTAGAAGAACAACTAAGACAAGTTGAGATTGATGAGAGCAGTCCTCAAAGATTCAAGGCTAGTGCAGAGAAAGTCAAGGCAGAGCTAGAAGAGACCATCGTAGATATGTATGCACACGTAAACCTATTTCAACAGATAGAGGCCACTATTATAGAACAACACAGTCAAGTGCAGGTAAAAAACACTCAGTTCAACACTAAGAAGGCATAAGCAATATTGATAGATGGATCGCAGAGAATGTGGATGCGCTAGTCAAGCTTCTGTGCTCCTCAAGCAAATAAAGGAAGGTTGGTCTTGCTTCACTTGATCGCTACCAACAAGCTAGGAAGAGAGCGAACACGGAGACATCCAAATCAATGGAAATTTGTTCACAAGTGCATAAGGTGGCACACGACCTGGCAAGAAAGTGTCATCTCCCTCCTGTGGAAGAAATTGGAAAGACTCTCATTATGGAACCACTGATAGAGAAGGTACAACATAGTACAAGTCACAGACGAGAGGTAATTGAATCAACCTCTAAGGTGACGATGGACTTAATTGAACAACACCTCATTCAACCCACCAAAGTCCACACCATGATCCAAGTATTCATGGCCACCCTGGAAAAAGATATGCAGACCCTCAATGACAACACAGCCATGCATGAAGCTTCTCTCGAGGAGTTGGCATATCACCAGATCATATCACTTTATGATCTGTTAGAGATATGGACTACCTATGTTCAAGATAAGAACACATAAACAGGATATAACAACAAATTCGGATTTGTTGTTAACTGTACCTTATTTTATCTTTTTCCAACCACTTTGAGCTTCGTATTTTACCTCACAAGTGTCAAACAAATAGTAAGGGAAGTTGAAAGGTCTTTTGTAACCGATTATTGTGGAATCCAAGAAGGTATTTTCAGGAATCAGTAATAATTGTATAAAGAGAGGGAGAGACCCATTTTGAATGCGATTTTTGGCTCTCAAGATTTGTATACACTCAAGAAACTACTTTTAGAGAAAATACTTGGTTAATTAATATTGAGAAGCCCACAGGGCCAGCTTTTGACATAGAGAAAACTTGTGTGTATTGTTGTTTGTTGTGAATTGTTTCCAACAGAATGTTTGTTGTCCACATGGGTTGTAAGAACACAGTTTTCTTATAGAATTTTCTGATGCCATTAATGTTATTCTTGCAGTTTGTTATTCTTTATTATACTTAATGTCATGAGCATATGAGTTGTTGATGTATGCACAAATATGACTTAGAATTTTCTGGATATACATTTGTATGCATGTGTTATCTAACTTTTCAACTTCATGAAAACTATTTGATTGGGCTGTTTTGGAGAGTTTAGTTTCATTTAAGCTCATTCGGTTACTACAGTTTGCTCCTAGCTAGGATATGATAGATTAAAGTAGATCAGTTTTCCTTTATGCATTTAGATATTCTCCATTTACATCTTTCATTTGCATAAGCATGCATCCATTCACCCTCACAAGTAGTAACAATAGTTGGGCCAAAATCCGGATGGGTCTCTTAAACCAAACGATGCATAGTCTAATTGGGACTGTGTACAGTGGATCACCCCTTACTGTTGCAGGGCATTTCTGCCCCATCAACACCTTGGCAGTATGGGTGCACTAGAGAGGTTGGATGACCCCATCAACATACCCACAAAGAGCCACAACAATCGACACAAGGAAGAGCAGAAGGAAAGGGGCATGCACACAACAATGGGGTGCGTCGGTCCAAGAGATGAGATGGTCGATATGCGAATGGGCTTGTTTGGGCGCACTAGGTCCACAGAGGGGCACGTCGATTGGTTGAGTGTGACGATTCACAAAGGAGCGTGACACACCCAAAAGACATGATGTTTCACACATGTGACTCTTGGAGTTCCTATAAGTGCACAATGTCACACAATCAAAGGCAAAAGAAGAAAGTGAAGGAAAAAGACATGGAGCTCTGAGGCTGGCCACACAAGTGGGGTGCACCTAAGGCTAAAGCGAGGAATAACAACATGGGAAGACTTGGTGTGATAGAACTGCAAGTATGGATAGTTCTGATGTATAAGGAAGAGTCGTGGGACTCTACCCATCTATGTAACTGGGACAATAACGCCCTTTTTGTAAATCTTTGTTTATGTTTCACAATATAATAAATGAAGTCAGGTATTATGCATCACTGGTTCTGCCCACACTATTTATGTGTCTCTTGTGTTTCACATGTTTTATGTTGTATGCCAAATTGACTAAGTGTAAAAGAATGTTAACAAATGTCTACGTATACAACTGAGTTGCATAGAGTAAGGATGTGACTCATTTGTAGCCTAGAATGGAGTATGTGTATGCTCTAGGTGAAGAGGCATAGTCTGGGTGAAGTATCCTTGGTTGAGCCAAGATACCAAGTGAGAACCGTCGCGATGTTGTATGTCCATGAGATGCCAAGGTTGGACTTGGGAATGACTCTTGGGGGCGTGATATTTGGTATCAGAGTAGTCTCGCAACAAAGAGTTTTGCATAGATACAATGCACAATATGACAGGTTTCACACATTTTAGAAGTGGGAAAACCCAAGGTGGTGTGACTCCTTGGATAGAGGCAAATGAAGTTATACGACGGAAGCAGGCCACAAATGACTCAAGGAAGGTCGATTCAAGTGTCATACCTTGACCTGAGGCATAACAAACTTGGTTTGTGTAGTGAGGGGCGTAATCAAAGGAACAAGAAGAAGTGGCAAGGCTCGGTTTGCCTCAAGCTATGAAGGGTTGGTCCATTGGGTGGAAATCTTGGCAGCCAAGACTATCAATTTTTTTTTGTGTATATGGTTATCAATGGAAGAACAATGCAAGCTTTGGTTGACTCAGGTGCCTCACATAACTTTCTAAAGATTGAGGTAGCGGAGCTGGGACTTAGAGTCTCCCCATGTGGAGTTGTGGTGAAGGAAGTAAACTCTGAGGAAAAGGTAGCAACTGGTATTTCCTCCTTAGTTCACATTCGACTTGATAAGTGGGAAGGCTGGGATAACTTCACAGTGATGCCTATGGAGGACTTTGAGGTGATTCTTGGGTAGGAGTCCCTAAGGAGGATGCATTCATTCCTCATGCCATGGATGGACAAGATGGTTATATTTGTTGAATAGAAGGCTTGTGTTGTGCGCACAAATGCAAGGAAGCCTAGTGGAAAGGTGCAACTTGTGTCTGCATTGAGTACGAAGATAGAATCAAGGCGGAATGGATCGCAGATTTATGCAACAATTGTTGGAGAAGTTCAAGAGGATGGAGTGGGGAAACCTGTTCCACATCAGCTCACTGACTTGTTGGGTGATTTTGCGGATAAAATGTTGGATGAGTTGCTGAAAGTGATCCCACCACAATGCATTGTTGACCATCGTATAGAGATAGAGCCTAAGTTGCAGCCACCGAAAAGAGCTCCTTATCGATTGTCTAGACCTGAGTTGGAAGAGTTGAAGTGACAATTAACAGAATTGATTGATTGTGGCTTCATTATTCTATATAGGTCACCATATGGTGCCCCTGTTATCTTTCAAAAGAAGAAGGACATTTCAAAGTTGAGGATGTGTTTGGATTATCGAGCATTGAACAAACAAACTATGAAGAACTGATACCCATTGCCTTTAGATTTTGATTGCTTTGACAAGTTGGCCAAGGCCAAGGTATTTTCAAAGCCTGATTTGTGACATGGGTATTATCAAGTGCATATTTTATATGGAGATGAGGTAGAGACAATCATGGTGACGAGGTACGAGAGCTATGAGTTCCTAGTGATGCCTTTTGGGTTGTGCAACACCCCTGCAACCTTTTGCACATTGATGAATGACATGTTGCCGCCATTTTTGGACAAGTTCGTTGTGGTGTATTTGGATGAAATTGTAGTGTACAAAAAAATTATGGAGGAGCACAAGAAACATTTGGCACGGGTCTTTGAGATGCTGCGGCAGAACCAATTGTTCTTGAAGAATTGTAAATGTGTTTTTGGGCAGACTGAGATACCATTCTTGGGGCATTGGATTGGCCAAGGAAACATTCACATGGACCCTTCGAAGGATCGGTTGGAGATAGTTTGCACATAATTGACTAATGCAGTAGACATAATGAAGCAGTGGGAAGATCACAACAAGTGTGATGCAGAATTCCAAGTATGAGAGTTGGTCTTACTCAAGTTGAGTAGAGACCAGTTCCCACCACTCTAAAGGGATGGCTACATTTCTTATGTGGAGGTATGAGGGATTGTTCAAAGTTCTTGAGAATATTGGAAATGCCACCTACAGATTGGAGTTTTCATTCCACATGTGACATATTCACCCTGTCTTCCACGTTATCCAATTGAAGTCGTGCCAACGAGACCCAGATGACCCAAGTCAAGTTGAGTCATCTAGAGCATCGACCATGGTTGCAAATAAGCCAGAGTTGGAGGTAGAAAATATTTTGGGGCATCGCATCTTGGGACGGGGTAGAGATCAAGTGCATGAGTACTTCGTCCATTGGAAGGACAAACCTGATGAAGAGGATAGTTGGGAGAGATATGAGTCATTGTGGAAGTATGGGGACATGATTTGGGAGTTTGATAGAGTTTTCTATGGATCACAAGAGGTATGCAAGTTGCCGAGAAAACAACAAGTTTAGTGGGCGAGGATGTAAGGCCTTCAGTGACACCCAACGAACATGTGTGCTCCTTGGGAAGATTTGATGATGGGATAGATGAAGAGCACAAGGAGGGAGTGATCAGGTGGGAAAGAACTTGTATTATGGGCATGGGAAAGAGCACCTTGGGGCACAATATCGACGTGCAATCCTAAGGGGGTTCAGACCCTTCTTCCCTTGCGACGAATGATAGAGACTTGGATTTCATATGGGAAATGGAGGGGAAACTTGGGAACATGCCCAAGTAGCAGAACCATCTACCCTTGGCAGCATGGGCACACCAGAGAGGTTGGATGACCCCATCGACACACCCATGGAGAGTCATGATGATCGACACAAGGAAGAGCACAAGGTAAGGGGAACGCACCCAAGAATGGGGTGCGTTGGTTCAAGAGATGTGATGGTTGATGGGAGAATAGGCTCGTTTAGGTGCACTGGGTCCACAGAGGGGCGTGATGGTCAGTTGAGCGTGATGATTTTCGATGGGGTGAGACACACCAAAAAGACATGATGTTTCACACTAGTGACTCTTGGAGTCCCTACAAGAGCACAAGGGCATACAATCAAAGGAATATGAAGAAAGTGAAGGAAAGAGACATGGAGGTATGAAGTTGGGCACAAAAGAGGGGCGCACCTTAGGCTGAGGCAAGCGAGAATAATAAGGGAAGTCTTGGTGTGACAGAACCACAGGTTTGGACAATTTTGATGTATAGGGAAGAGTCGTGAGACTCTTCCAATCTATGTAATTGGGATAGTAGCGCCCTCTTTGTAAATCTTGGTTTCTATTTTGCAATATAATAAACAAAGTCAGGTATTGGGCACCGCTAGTGCTGCCCGCACTATATTTGTGTCTCTTGTGTTTCACATGTTTTCCATTGTATTCCAAATTGAGTAAGTGCCAAAGAATGTTAACAAATGTCTAAGTATACAACTGATTTGCATAGAGTAAGGATGTGACTCGTATGTAGCCTAGGGTATGCTCGAGATGAAGAGGCGTATTCCAGGTGAAGTATCCTTGATTGAGCCAAGCTTCCAAGTGAGAATTGTCATGATGTCGCACATCGACAAGATGACAAGGTTGGACTTGGGCATGACTCTTGGGGGCATGATAATAGCCAAGCCAGACACCAAATTGGTGTATGAGACCCCCTTGTTTGTGGGATGAGGGAAAGTGACTTGACTGCTAAAGTCTATGGAGGTATACATATCCTACCCCCTATTGACGGGCGAAACTGACCGTCCGTCAACTGGGAGAGTGGAACCGGTCCGGGGTTGTCTAAATAACCCAAGCCGTTTGGAATGGACCACCCTGACGAGTTTAACGGCTCCGTTGGCCGCTCTAAGGTCTCCTAAGAAAACCAAAG
>JASDQU010173266.1:6733-17801 GCA_032191745.1 Picea mariana
ACATCATTTTTGATAATACAGATATCGTGAGCAAACTAAACGCTAGTCTATTCTTCACAGTTTTGTATGCACTTAAATATTTTAATAGCATGACTTCACATAGATAAGATAACTATCTGGTTTCAGTCATTTTTTATTACAAGGAGGTACATGTCATAATTATGAGAGAGACGATATTAGAGTTATGCTTGATCAAGTATTGCAGAGTAAAGGAGTTTTTAATGCACCTAAATTTATTTATTTTTATTTGGTAAATTTGGGGTACATTACATATGGTATCAGAGATGAAGGTTACAACACTTGGACCTTATGGCAAGGCCAAATTATTCCAGCTCATTTATTTCTATTAAAAGAAAAAGATAACAAAATGCTCACTGTCACAAATAGAAAAAATTTGGTCTATTGTGATAATAGCAACCCAGAATGAAGAGGAGATTAGACTTGAAGAGAACCCCGATCAAGGACCTCACAAAGAACCTGGGCATAATAGTGAAGGAACTTTATCCACCTGGGTTCTGGAAGCAATGAGAAACCTTATCATGGAACTGCAAGTGTTCAAGGAATATAATGAAAACTGAAAAAGGCACATGAAGAACAACAAGAAATAAATTAAGTTTTGGTGTGCAACATAGTAATAAAAAAGAGTCCAAAGGACAACAACAAGGAGGAATAAGTCAGCAAAATACCCTCTAAAAATTTTGATCCTGAAACAAAAAATGAGAACAGTTCTTCCAAAGGCACACAAGCAACAGAAAACAAAATAGACACAGGAAGGAAAAAAAACCAGGTGGATCACCTGGAAGGTGAATTCAAGAAGATCAAGCCATCCACCTATGATGGAGAATCTAGGACAGGTGAGGAGGCTAAAGCGTGGTTACTAGATATAAACAAATACTTCCTGATTTATAATTATTCTAGTAAAATGAAAGTCTGAATGACCATCTATAACCTAAAGGGAAAGGCGAGTATCTGGTAGAAAGACAAGGAATTGGCCAAAGGATTAAAAGAGAAATAGATGGAATGGTCAGACTTCAAGAAATACTTCAAGAAACAGTATTATCACAAATATATTATGACAGAAAGACTAAGGAATTTTATGAGCTAAGAATCAGACAAATGACCATGGACGATATGATAAACAAAACTCTTGAATTATTGAGATTTGTGCCATACATCAAGGAAGACAAAGTAAAAATACAGTGGTTTCTAAGCTTCCTACCACAGTCATACAAGGAAAAAATTGAATTCGACAATCCCAAAACTTTAACTGAGTTTTTTAGAAAGACTCGGATGTTCTATGATTAGTACAAACAGAGGCATGAAATTCCCAAAGCATGGAAGGATAAGAAACATGACAAAATGAATTAGTGGAAGAAAGGCTTCCAACCAGCCCCTTTTTGAAATATGGCAAAGAACATCCAAAGGAAATATTTTCATTCTAACAACCATAATACCCAAGGGGGAGGTAGACCAATTAATTTGGGATCCAATAAAGTTGGGGATAGCCCCAAGGAACCATTCAAATGTTGGGAGTGTGGAGAACCTCACTTGAGGAGGAACTTCCCATGCTTAACTTCTACTGCAAGGACCACGGTCCATAACCTGCAAGAAGCCTCTATAGTAGGAGAAGTGGGAAGAAGCGTGCACAAATTAATGCAGATGTAGATGGTTGAGAAGATGATCGTCAATCCACTATAGTGGAGGTTGAAGGTAAAGTTAATAATAATCGTATTTCCATTCTAATTGAACCAAGCGCTAGTCTGAGTTATGCTACTCCTGGTTTAGTTGATTCAAACAAGCGTATGAAAGTAAAGAATGTTAATTCCTGGTTAGTACAGTTAGCAACATGGACTAAGAGAAAAGTAACATATTTCATTTTTGAATGTGAACTCAAATTAGATGGCCAAATTATGAAGTTAGATATGAATATTTTACCTTTAGGATCTTACGATGTAATCATTGGAATGGACTGGTTAGAGAAACATAAAGTAATTTTGAGCTATTACGAAAAGTCACTTACTTACAAAGACGAAAACAACATAGTTCAGACAATACAAGGCATCAAAAAACCAATCGCAGTTAGACAGATTTTAGCCATGCAGTTTAAGAAATGCATGAATAAAGGTTGTCAAAATTATGCTATTCAAGTAACTAATCTGTTAGAAAATGAAGATAAACCCAGTGTAGAAGACTTTATAGTCCTACATGGGTTTAGAGATATATTTGTGAACGAAATACCATAACTTCCTCCAAGAAGAGAGATAGATTTATCTATCGATCTACTTCCTAGATCTGTCCGATATCTAAGGCACCCTATGTTAGGATATTTAGACACTTAGGAGTTAGTAAGATCTACTTGGTCTATTGTTTCGTTAGGTAAAAGTGTGTTTTCTAGTGTGTTTCTTTAGTATGCATTAGTATGCATTTGTAGTTAGGAAATTCAACGGTCATGATATGTTCCCGACATAGAGTTATATGACGGTTCATACTCTCCTCGATCTTAACGACCATTGATATGTGGCTTAACACCCGATTGGTCCATGATATCTATTTAAAGAGCATGGAGGGTCATTTTTTGATGATCGATTGCTAGAAACTCTCTTGTAAAATCTCTCTTTAATCTTTTTCTTTGCATTAATAAACTGCTCCAAGTGGTTGTGTTGGCTGGGGCTGTGGATGTTTCCCCGTAGGGGTTTTACCACATGAAAAAATCAGTGTGTTGATCTTTGATCTGGTTATTTGAGTGGTTACTGAAGGTGTTCATCCTCTGTTGGAATACCTGTGTTGTCGAACATGGTATCAGAGCCTGTATGAAGACCCGCTCCATTGAAGATCGAGATCGTGAAGCCGAGTTTCCTCATCTCCACTTTCTGTCACTTCCATACATTTTTGGGCTGAGAGGACTATTCCATTATGTCCGAAGCACTCGTTTCAGTCAGGAACACTTTTTGTTTCACTCGAAAACGTTTATGTTTTCCCAAGATACGACCATTACAGTCAGATCCAGAGGTATAAAGCTTGAATATGGATTTTTAAAATTTTTGTAGAGTAGTATTTTGGTTTTGTTTTATTTATTTCTGGGTTGCTACTCTTTTAGATCTATGTATTCTCTTTTCCCCACACCCTATTTGATCTCATCGAATCAGAAACAGATAGGAAAAGGTGCATCTTCTGGGTAAGCTAACCGAGATCTAACCCTTGTTGTCGTCGAGAAACTAAATTTTTTTCTTCTGTGAAAAGAGTTTTTTTGAGCATGCTCTCCAAGGTCATCTTCAACAACAACAACAACAACAACAACAAAAACAACAAAAACACACCCAATCCTTCTTCTGAACATTACAATATGTTTTTCTAGATCATTTGGTTAAAAGTTGCCTTATTAAGTAAGTGGTCTTGAGTTCAAGTCTCTCTTTTTTTACCTTTTTTGAAAAAGTTCATGCTAAAATTGTAAAGTGTATTTCACTTCAAGTATAAAAGTGAATCACTATAAGTAGCTTTGATATTTTATTTTAGAGTTATTTATTTTGCATGCAACTTTTCTGTTATAAAGTAATTTCATTGTAAAAGTGTTCCCCACTTCTCTTTATAAAAATGGGTCACTTCATAAAGAAACTTACACAATCACATGGTCATTTGGTTACCGATTGTGCCTTTTTTAAAAAGGTCATAACTCTAACATCGAAAGTCCATTTTTACTGCCATTTTTTTTTAAACCGCATAATGTTTCGAGCTCTTTCCATCCAGATCATCAGTTTCAGTTTTTAAATACACATTATCTGCATATTTAATATGGCTTATACAAGTACTGTCTTACTTACCAACAACAACTACTTCCAATTGAAATCTCATATGGAATATTTATTAAGAAGTAAATGCTTGTATCGGATTACCTTGGGAAAGGAAAAAGAACCCAGAGAAGCTGATAACAGAGCCAAGTGGGATAATAGGAATGACAAAGCACGTGGACTAATCATAATTTCCATATCTCCTGATTTAATTTACCACCTTCAAGATATTGATGACCCCAAAGAATCTTGGGACACGATTTAATCTGTGTTTGGTAAACTCAATATTATTCGAGCACAACAGTTAGAAAATCAAATACTGACCTTGAGTCCAAATAATTTTTCTTGCCTTGGAGACTATCTATCTTGGTTTAAAACACTCAGAATTTTATGTGAAGAATGTAAAATAAAGATGGAGGAAGAGCGTTGCATCTGTATTATTCTTTCTAAGCTAGGTAATGCATATTATGTGTTTGTATCTACCTTTTATGCCATGAGAGAGGCTCTAGGGGGAAAATCTTATGAAAAACCCAGTCTTGAGTCCTTTTGTGCTTCTTTGATTCGAGAGGAAGATAATCTTGTACAATTTTGAGTCATCAACACTGAAGGTCCCTCCAACAAAGCCTTATTTGCCTAGCAGAAAGATAAACCCAAGTATCCCAAGAAGCAACATCTTCTCTACAACAAAAAACAGCATAAGGGTCCCAAACCTGCTCAGACAACGTCAGCTCCTACTAGTGACAAAGGAGAAAAATATAAAAGTAATAATACTAACAGACATTGCAACTTTTGTGATAAACATGGTCATGATGAGTCCAAATGTTTCAAGAATATGGCATATTTAGAAGCAGTGATGAAGAAGCACAACATCAATATTGATTCTACTTCTTCTTCTTATGAACATGCACTTTTTGCTTCTGGTTTCTCCTTCAATTCAAATTCTACTACTACTTATTCTTCTGATGAGTGGCTTATTGATTCAAGAGAATCTTATCATATGGCTAAGGATAAATCCATATTTTCTTCTCTAAATGAATGTAACACCAAGAAAATATTTGTTGGTGATGATAGATCTCTTAGTGTTGTAGGATATGGAACAATTCAAGTGCATNTCTTAATGTTGTAGGATATGGAACAATTCAAGTGCATAATGATCATTTCAATGATGTATTATCTGTTTCAAGTCTTTCTTGTAACCTTCTATCGGTATATCAAATCACTCATTCAGGTGAAGGTAAAACCGTTGAGTTTTCACCTCACCAAGTTGTAATCAAGGATCTAAAAGATCCTAAGCATGTTCTTGCAACTGGAATTGCTGGTGATATTACTAGGTTGTATAAGTTTGAAAACTTTGGGTCATCATCTTTTTCATCAGTTTTTGTTGCTCATAGCGATGACTTGACTACACTTTGGCATGAGCGGTTTGGTCATCTAAACTATCACTCATTGCAACAACTATGTAGTCAATAGATGGTGACTGGTCTTCCTCTTGTTTCATGCCAAGATGGTGTTTGTGCCAGTTGTGTTCTTGGCAAACATCATCGGGACAGTTTTGACAAATGTGCCTCTTGGCACACCTCGAGTCCTTTGCATCTTGTTCATAGTGATTTATGTGGTCCACTTTATTCTCCTTCTTTTTCTGGGTGCAAGTATTTCTTAACTTTCTGTTAGCGTCAGAAGTCACTCCTGGATTGCTTGCAGGAGCAGAGCCTGACACCCATCAGTTTAATGTCACAATTTTAAAGGGTTGATCAAATGGAAGCAAACTCAGAACAGTCGTCTCAACTCAGAAACGAGGCCAGGCATGCACGAGTGAGTGAGGTCTTATATAAATCTCAAACAATGAGTTGTAGTAAAGGTGAGTATGGGGAAGACTTGCATGAGAAAAGTGCGAAAGTCTATCATAAACATCAGGTTTGTAACAGACTGAAGGAGAAACTATTCGAACACAATATCCTCTCACATTCAAACAAAAAAGACCATAGAATACAATAATGTCACAACAAATCCTTTATCATAACATAACTGCAATTATCCATGCGAATCCTTCGATCATGAATTCTCTGATATGAGATGAAAACATAGATGGAAAAGGGAGAACTGTTTGTCATAAAACAAGAAATCTCAAACACGCATACACAACCCAGAGAACTAGGATGTTTACTGAAAATTTACAGTCGGGAGCTTATCTCTACCATCGATAGATACAAAAATGGCGAAAACGCCTTCATATACTCAGAACAACAACAATAGAGAAATCAAGACACTACATTGAAGGCTTTGCGTCTACATGGCTTTCTGACAGTCAACCTCTGAGAAATTGTGCAACTTATGTCAGACGCAATCTAATTCTTTGACAGTTCCAATAGAGAATCGGCGTGCCTTCAATTCGTTGCCGTTATTTCCCATTATGGAAGAGGAGACGTCTAACCACCACCAATCGCTTCAATAACTGCTTCATCGGGATTGAGGATGGCCCACCCAACTTGGCATCTTTGGGACGTGGAGGGCCTCTTGCGCTGCCACCTAGAATAACTGACTGACTTGGAGAATGAGCATGGAGGCCATCGCGAAGGATGGGGCGCATGACAGGAGTGGTGGCGTCGGATCATGAGGGCGTGAAGGAAGTGCTGAGGTACGAGGGGGGCGACAGAAGAGGGCACCTGGCGGAATACAATAGGAGGGAAGGGGAAGAGGAAAGATAATGGACTTGCGCCTTGGCGAGGTGCTGACGTGGAAAGGAGAAGGACACATGGCAAGCGACGAGTGGATGATGAGAAGGGAGGAGGATTACGTGGACCAAATAGGGGAGGTGGATGGATGAAACACAGCAGCAGGAGAAAGGCGGTTATGGAAGATGACATGACGGGAGAAGGGTCCACGCTGGCTAAACACAGAGCAGCTGGAAATGACAGGGTCGCGCGAGTGCCGTTGATCTGGGCGCTAAGATCTCGGCCGTCGAAAAGCTGTGCCCCCGATTTCGGACCCCCACCCCCCCTCCGCTTAAAGGTAGAAAGGCGGGGGGGATCTGGAATTGATCTTATCGCCATTGATCTGGGCACACTGATCTAGGCCGTTGAAGAGGTGCACCCCGGATTCCGGACCCCCCCCCTCCGATTAAAGGTAGAAAGGCAGGGGGGGTCTAGAATCCCACCTTCGCCGTTGATCCGGGCGCTGCAATCCCTGCAGTCCAAACTTGGCTTTCATTTAATCATGGGTGCATTAGCACCCCGAACTTAGGACAAGTGGGTTTTTAACCCATCCTTTCGCATTCTAACCCCCCTTACAAGAAATATCGCTAACATCGGCTCCATGGGGGATAGATTCATCCTTGTGATGCTCTAATAACACTTTGCAAATTTAGTGCCTTGCTGTTGGGCTATGGAGTCATTTATTAAACTGAAAATAAAACAAAAACAATATTTACAAAAACAAAAGAGCCGACTGCGGCTCACAGAAAACACTTTTTCAAGAAATGCCCATTCAATGGGCCATTAAAAACTTCTTCGCCTTCCAGATCCTGCAACCTGTAAGTGTTGTTTGAACATGCTTCAAGGATCTTGAAAGGCCCCAACCAGAGGGCGTCAAAATTATTGTGCTTGCCTCTGTCCTGCCTGGGTGTGTCCCACTTGAGTACTAGGTCACCCTGCTTGAATTCTTTCTTTCTATTCTTCCTGTCAAAAGCCTGTTTGATCTTCTGCTGATGATGGTAGGCCGTATCCATGACCTTTTCTCTAATCTGTTGCACTTCCACCATTTGATGAATCCTCTTGACCACATGGTTGGGTTCTACTTCTAAATCTTGAAGGAAATTTTCCACAGGTAAGGTGAGTTGAGTGGGGAAAACGACCTCTATTTCATAAACAAGTTGGAAAGGTGAGAGACCCAGGGACTTCTTTGTTGTTACCCGATCAGCCCAGAGGGAAAATTTGAGCTTTGCATCCCAGGCCCTCTTATTGTCTTCCAGTAGCTTCTTGATGAGCTTGATTAGGCTTTTATTGGAAGACTCTACCAGTCCATTTCCTTGAGGGTAGTATGGAGTGGAGTGAACCAGCGGAATCCCAAATTGTTCACAGAACTTGACCAGAGGCTCAGACCTGAAGGGGGTGGCATTGTCAGTGACAATCCTACTTGGGCAGCCAAATCTGGCTATGATGTCCTCCAAAAGGATGATGATTACTTTGTGAGAAGTGCTCCTGGTGAGGACAACCTCTATCCACTTTGTGAAATAATCAGTCGCAGTGAGGATCCATCTGTGCTGGCCACTTGAGGGAGGATGAATCTCTCCGATGAAATCCAATCCCCACTGCTGAAAAGGTGCCGAAACTACCATAGGCTTTAATGGCAGGGATTTGAGTTGTTGTTTACCTGAGAACTTCTGGCATTTGATGCAAGCCCTGACTTCACTGTAGACATCCGAAAACAAAGTAGGCCAATAATACCCAACCCAGAGGATTTTGTGGGTTGTGGTCTTCCAAAAATGATGACCTCCACAGAGACTGTTGTGGAAGTCGAACATCAACTTCTGGGCTTGCAGTGGGTCCAGACATCTTAACAGTATCCCCATAGGGTCTCTCCAATACAAGGCTCGGTCAATGAGACAATACCTGACCGCTTTGAGCTTCAATGCTCTGGCTCTACTCTTTCCTAATCCGTCAGGGGGCTTCAATTCTTGCAGAAAATACAAGATATCCTTGTACCAGGGACATGCTGCTAAAGGTATGATGATCTGAGAACTCCTACTGGATGACTCAGCTTGCTCATTGATGAAGTTAATCCCCAAAGTCTTGCAATTGGATTCAACCAACAACTTGGCCAAACCTTGCCCCTTTATCAACTTGGTGGGCTTAATCTCCAGGTCAAATTCCAGGATCTTGGCGATCCATTTACCCCTTCTCCCGTCAATGTCAAGCTGTATAAGAATGTCCTTCACAGAGGTTGAAGGGACATATGCAGTGATCTTTGAGTGAAAAACATAGATCCTGAAAGCTTTGAGAGATTTCACCAATGCATAGGTCTTCTTCTCCATGATCTTGTACCGGAGCTCAGCATCTCTCAACACCTTGTTGTAGAAAGAAATAGGTTGCTCTCATCCTTGATCATTTTTCTACAACAAGACTGCTGCTACCGAGTCATCAGAAGCAAATGAGAAAATCAAGAAATCTTTAGAATAATCGGGACTGATTAGCACAGGTGCCTCGGTCAATGCTTTCTTTATCTGGGCAAAAGATTCCTTGGGTTCAGTAGTCCATTTCACTTCATGGACCTTCCTGAGCATGGCTATGATGTGTTTCACCATCTCGGCAAAGTTTGAGACGAATCTCCTCAGAAAGTTAACCTTCCCCAAAAATGCCTGAACTTCCTTCTTAGACAGGGGAAGTGACAGGGCCTGAATCGCTTCCACCCTGCTTGGGTCAATCCTTACTCCTTCTGTTGACACTATGTGACCTAACAACTTTCCCTCCTGCATAGAAAACAGTGATTTCTTGGGGTTTAAAGATAGGCCATACCTCCGACACTTCAGGAAAACTCTTTTTAAGTGGCAGCAGTGCTCTTTATCAGTCTTAGAGAAGACTGTGATGTTATCCAGATATATCACCACAAACTGGTCCTTCTCTCCGATGAAGGCTATGTCCATGGCCCGCTAAAATGTTTCTCCTGCATTCATCAGTCCGAAAGGAATTTTGGCATACATGAATGTGCCCCAAGGAGTGGTGAAGGTTTTTTTTTCTCTATCCTCAGGCATGATTGATATCTGATTGTATCCTGAGAAACCATCGATCATGGATATCCTGTATGCGCCAGTGACCCTCTGTAATATGTGTTCCATGTTGGGCAGGGGATAATTGTCTTTTCTAGAACTTCTATTTAGGTTCCTGAAATCAACGTAGAGTCTGATTTCCCCACTTTTCTTTCTCACCGGGACCAAATTGGCTACCCATTCCGAATATCTCAAGGGAAAAATGATCTGGGCATCCAGCAGCTTCTTTACCTCTTTCTCCATGACATGTAGCAACATGGGATTTATTTGTCTTAGCTTCTAATTGAACGGCTTAGTCTCCTCTTTCAGTGGGATTTTGTGCTCAATGACTGATGTGTCATACGTCTTGAGGTCTTTGTAGGTCCATGCAAACACATCAGCAAACTCCTTCAGCAACTTAGTATATCCAGCTCTCTGCTCCTCAGTCAAACTCCTTGACAGCTTGACCAATTTAGGCTCCTCAGGTGTGCCTATGTTACATTCAGTTGTGTCATCATCATCACCTGAAACCTTACCCTTTACTGCCACATCATTCCCTTTGAACAACCTTTCTAACAGGATTAGTCCTTTCAGAATGTGATTGCTTGGTAGCTGAATGATTTGGTGATCAAAAATTTCATTCACAAATTCCCCAGGGTGATGGTCATCTTCCTCATCAGGATTCTCATCTATGTGCATTGTGGAAAAATCATCAATGGACTGGAGAAATTTCTCAATTTCTTGATCATCTTCAAACACCTTCCAGTGTTTGACATTGTCTGGTATAGAAGGTCTGTATTTTATTTCAACATCAGACCCGGCAGTGGGCAACGTGGGAACCTCAAGCACACTAGATGTGAACGCTAAAAAATTGGCTGGAGCATTTTCTTCCCTTGGAATGTAGGAAATGTTTAAATCCAGGAAGAAATTATCAACCAGGTCCCACACCTCATTTCTGTAATTTCTGAGCCGAGGATTCTTAACCTGATAAATGTTTTTGACCTGTTGAATGATCAACTCTGCATCTCCAAACACATCCATCTCTTTAATTCCCATTTCCTTGGCAGCTCTTAATCCCAGAACCAGAGCTTCATACTCTACCACATTATTGGTGGTTTCAAATTCTAGCTTGTATGACAGAGATATGGTCTCTCGACAGGGTGATATGAATATCACTCTACCACCTGCACCTATACTGGAGGAAGCTCCATCAAAGAACATCTTCCAAACAGAGGTGGTTGGAGGGGGGGTCTCTTGATTAAGAATGGGATGATTTCTGATCTGTAAAGGAGCCTCAGGGGTATGGGTGAGTTGTAGTAGACTGGAGCCTAAATCAGTGTCCAAGGCATAGATGGGATGATTGGTAGGGTTGGCTTCATCACTGATTATGTAGGCCGGTTGGGCTTCTCTATACAGTCTCCTATGTTCCCCTCCAAAGACTGGAATGGTGGCATATGTGAGATCCATCTGTAACGTCCCTCCAAGTCTTTTAATCCAAGACCTTGACAACAACATGCCAAACTTGGGGGGAACATCAGCTACC
>JASDQU010173267.1:5150-16142 GCA_032191745.1 Picea mariana
TATTCTAGAAGCAAGAGAAAACCTAAAAGGATGTTTGAAAACCTTGGAAGACAAGTCAGCTCAACAGAATAACAAATATTGAAGTATTATATGCAGAAAAGGACAGGTCGACCCTGCTTGAAGAGACACATGTTCAACTGGCCAGATTAGTATAAATAGAAGGTGCTTGAGCTCATTTGGAAATACACTCATACTCAATAAAGTGGTGTGCAAGTCTAGAGGAAGAGTGCGGCTGCAACGACTGCAACTAGGTACTTGTATTGGTTTTTGTTTTGGGACTTTCTGCTTGGTGCACTACCTTTGGAGAAAGGTGCTCTCTCTCTCTCTCTTGGTTATCTATTTTGATCTAGTGTTGCTTCCCATAATCATTCTTTCTGTCAAAGGTTAAGGTGCTCTAGGGTGGATTTGTGCTTATGGTTGAGTGACAATGTTGTGACATTGTCTATGGTTAAACGAGCACAATATTCTAATAATAAGATCTTTGTACTAGTAGAAGATGACTGTCATGAGAAGTATGGGAAGGCCGATTTTAAAAAAAAATGTAACAAAAAACCCTAAACCTACAAAATTATGGGAATGGTGATGCAACAACCCCCTTCCCTCCTCAGGATTATGTGACCTCTTAATCTCATATCTTAAAATTCCTTGAACCGAATTGGTTTTTCGGGCCTTCAATCAAAACTTGAGAAATTTATACACTCACAAGCCCCCTTGATGTCACGTGCAAGTCTACTTACAACTCTGCTCTCCAGCGCTTGGTGACACCGATTCGTGAGTACTAGTCTCACGCTAGACTCCTTCCCCTTAACGTGACTGTGGGCTATGACCTTGGGCCAACATTTYGCCACTTCGAGCTCCAGCGATACTGCACACTCCTCTTTTGTTTSCTCTCGAAACATATTCCTCCAAATTCATGGATMTTTGCCACGTATCTCTCTACATATGAYAGTACAGCTTTACTTTGGGTTTCGCGACTTCGTAAAACTCCACTCACTCCACACTTACCTCCTCTGGATATCTAACTCTYGAATTCTCTAATCTMTTTTCATGTGTCTCCTTCCAGCCAACGGTTAAGATTCACTTTGTGATTTCGGCGATCTCACCTTTCAATACCTTGAAGTGTCCCGAACTCCAACCTCTGAAATACCTTATGACTAACCTTCATGCAACTCCWCCCATATCTGGCGGTCTGGAACGATTCCAATCCCTCCAGAATGGATATCACTTTATTGAGTCAAGGAAACCTTAAAGGACTTCTCCTTTTGAAGATTTCTCGCCACTCTTCCTCCTAAACTTGTTCTTCCTTGAACTCTTATCTCCTTAGGATACTCCTTTTGAACTTAGTCGAATTTCAGCCTATGCATGCCTTGCAATAGTTTCTCCTCTGAAATCCAGAAACTCTGTGCACAGTTCTCACTATTCCTCTTGAGCTTCTGACTCAGAAGACGCAGTCACACACTCCTTGGGAACAACTTCCTTCAAACTATCTCTCCAGAACTTTCTGAGTCAAAATGGACTCCGTCACGCACACCTTGCGGACGTTATGCACTCCTTGCACACATAAGTTCATGTTATATATTTTGAGCTTATGAGTCGGGATAGACTATGTCAACGCACTCCTTGCGGGCACTATGCACACTTGCACTTGCTCGTAGAAGAGAAACAAATGAAACTTATTTAAATATTCACAGACTCGTACATTCAACCATATAAATGCATTCATAAACATAAGAACAAGAAATAACAAAGGATTCCAAATACACAAAATGTCTACCATGCATTCATTAAGATAGACGCATCAACACCATGAATTTGGGACAATGATCCCCTGTTATATTCATTCAACTGAAATATGCATATGTTCATACACTCCTCTCAATAGCTCTCAACTCTCGGCTACAATGGCAACAACTCTCAATAACTAAAGTGTCAACAACAACAAATTCAGCAGCGACCTATACAACAGATTTAACAACCTCTCAACAATCTAACAACAACCTCTACTGGGAGACAATACAAAGCTTTATACAAGAGGGCTCTTCGAGCTCTTCCCTTTAACTACTCTAAAGCTATCCTATCGAATTAAAATCTATCAACTACTTAGAATTTATTACAATAAATGTTTGTGACAGACAGATTAGATCGAATACATCGAATTTGTAATGCACTCAGCTTCATTAAAAGAAAATATATTCTCGATGTCCTCATGAAATTATCCAACTCTACAGCATTAAATACATTCTTTAACTACAATATCTTTTCAAAAGATTTGTGTGATACGCTTTCTTCAAAATGCACGCTAGTGTGCCTAGCTATCCTCCACTTCTGCTTTGTTGGCGATGCTTCTGAATCATACTCCTCTGGTTGAAAAATTCATGGACTCTTGTTCATGAGCTCCTGTACTGACCTTCCATGCTTTTAGATGTTCGCTTCGTTTACCCAACTGGCATCTTCTATTGGTCGTCCTTTCCACTTTACCAAATATTCAAAATACATTTTTCTTCTAGTCTTTTTACCAATTCGTCAATCTACGATCTGCTCCATCTGTGGCTTCTCTACTACAGGCATCTGCTTTTACCATTACATCTCCTTTTGATCTTCGGGTCCTTCGACTCCATCTTCCCTATAAGGATACAAGTCTGTAATGTTGAATATGGGCAATATACCCACATCTTCTGACATCTCTATCTCATAAGCATTCTCACCAAATTTTCTTAGGATTTTGCACGGTCCTATCTTCTTCAACTTTAGTTTATTATATGTTCCCCTTGGGAACCTCTCCTTCCAAAGATGTGCTAGAACTTGATCTCCGAATTCAAACTGAAGTTTCCTCCTATGTTGATCAACTCTGCATTTATACTCATTGCTTCTCTTTTACAACTACTCTTTTATCTGATTATGAAGTTCCTGCATTTCTGCAACGAAGTATTCGGCTCTAGCGCTCCTAAATTCACTCTGCTCCATATCTCTTAACTCTGCCACTCCACTTGGATTCATTCCATACACTATCTGAAATGGAATTTTTCTGGTACTTCTGTTCACTGAGTCATTATATAAAAACTCTGCTTGTGCTAGAATCTGATCCCACTGGCTATGGTGTCAATGACCAAACTCCTCAGCAAATATCCTAAACTTTGATTCACCACTCCAGTCTATCTATTTGTTTGAGGGTGATATGCAGAACTAAAGGATAGTTATGTTCCCAATTTTTTCCACAATGTTCTCCAGAAATGACCAACAAATTTGGTATCCCTGTCAGAAACAATACTCCTAGAAAATCCATCGAGTCTTACAACCTCCTTGAAAAACAAATTTGCAACATGCGTTGCATCAGTGGTTTTCTGGCATGGAATAAAGTGTTCCATCTTTGAAAATCTTTCCACTACCACAAATATGGAATCACTTCCTCTTTGTGTCCTCGGCAATACCAACACAAAATCCATGCTTATTGCATCCCAAGGCCTCTCTGGAATAGGCAATGGTTGATACAACCCAGTATTTTGTCTCTTCCCCCTTACATACTGGAAAATCTTACATCTATTCACAAACCTTTTCACCTCTGCTCTCATACCTGGCCAATAATATGAATTGTTCAACTATGAAAACGTTTTTGTCATGGCCTAAATGTCTTGCTAGACCTCCACTATGTTTTTCCTCCAACAAATTATACCTCATCGAACACTTTGGTATGCACAACTAGCATACCTTGAATAGTAACCCATCCTAAATCAAATATTCGACCCATTGGCTTCTGTCTCTAGGCAAAGGATTCGCACATGCTTCATATGCTTCTTTGAAATCTGGATCATCATGATACATTTCCTTAAGGTGTTCAAACCCCAAGGTCTTCACTTGAAATTCCTACAGAATTAGACATATCCTGCTCAATGCATTAGCAACCTTGTTAGAATTACCAGAAATATGTTTAATAACAAAAGTGAAATTTTGCATAAACTCTATCCACTTGGCATGTCTCTAGTTTAACTTCTCTTGTCTGGTTATGAATTGTAAAGCCTGATTATCGCTATCCAAAACAAACTCCTTTGGAACGTGATAGTGCCTCCACTTCTTCAAGGCTTGCATTATGGCATAGAATTCCTTATCATATGTGGAGTACTTCCTTTTAGAATCATTCAACTTCTCACTGAAATACGCAACTGGCCTATCATCTTGGCTTAAGACCGCTCCAATTATAACTCCACTCACATCACATCTTACCTGAAATGTCTTTCTAAAATCCAGTAATACCATAATCGGTTCTTCTGTTATGTTCTCCTTCAATATGTTGAAACTCTTCTCAGCCTCTTCTATCCATTTGAAAGACTTATGTCTTTACTTCATTGTATCCATCATTTGTGCACTTATTTCACTAAAATTTCTAATGAACTTTCGGTAAAAACTTGTTAATCCATGGAAGCTTCTTACCTCAAATATACTCCTTGGTGACGGCCATTATCTGATTGCTTTCACCTTTTTGGGATCCATCTTCAATTCATTCGAAGAGATCACAAAACCCAAATAAATGAGTTTTGTCTTCATAAAAGAGGATTTCCTTAAATTGATCAGCAGTTTCTCCCGCTGCAACCTCTTCATCACTAATCTTAAGTGCCTCAAATTCTCTTCCTTAGTTTTACTGAAGACCACTATATCATCTAGATATACGATCACAAACTTGTCAATAAAATAATTCAACACTTCATTCATCAACCTCATAAAAGTATTTGGGGCATTTGTTTAGCCAAATAGTGTAACAAGCCATTCATACAATCCCTCAATTGTCTTGAATGTTGTCTTCCACTCATCACCTTCTCTCATCCTTATCTGGTGATATCCACTTTTCAAATCTATTTTTGAAAAATAATTTCCTCCACTCAAACAATCCATTAAGTCATCCATCCTCGGAAATAGAAATATGTATCTAATGGTGATCTTATTTATGGCCCTTGAGTCTATACACATTATCCATCCTCCATCCTTCTTTGGACTCAACATAGTTGGTACTGCACATGGACTCAAGATTTCTCTGACCAAACCTTTGTCTAATAGATACTGAACCTGTCTTTTCACCTCCTCATTATCTTGAGGTGTCAGTCGGTACGTTGTTTTGTTCAGCGGGCTTGCTCCTGGTATCAAGTCAATGTGATGGTTGATACTTCTAATAGGTGGCAATGAGCTCGACAATTCATCCACAACTATGTCAGCAAAATTTTCCAACAACTCCTGAATTACCTCAGGAAAATCCTCCATAGAAGTACTTGTAAGGATAACTTTCGGCTTCCTCACTACAACAAACTACATCTCTTGTTCTTTCTTAACTTCACTCAGGAGTTCCTTCCCACTCATGACAAGTATACTCATGTTGGCTTCTTCCTTCACTTTCTTCTCCTCAATTGGCAGCAACATGTGTGTCCTACCATTCTTCTCCAAGGTATAAGTATTTATTTTCCCATCATGAATGACATTCTTGTCATACTTCCATGGTCTTCCCAAAAAAACACGACATACATCCATGGGAATCACATCACATAGAATCTCATCTCTATATCCTCCTATTTTAAATTCAACCAGGCATTGTTCAATGACTGTTACCTAATGACCTTTATGCAACCATGAGGCTTTATACGACATCGGATGTGTAGTCGTCTTTAGCTCCAATTTCTCCACGATCTATGTGGATATTAAGTTATCAGTGCTCCCACTGTCAATTATCACCTTCCATACTCTATCTTTATTCTTGCAAGTTGTCCTAAACAAATTATTCCTCTGCACAGGATTTTCAACCTCTGGCTCTGGCTTTAAGAGAACTTTCTTCATCATCAAAGATCTCCCATATTCTGCACCTTTTGTCTCTACATCTCACTTCTGCGCTTCTAAAATGTGAGCTTCACCTCCTTCTTTCTTTCTCTCGGGACATTCCCAAGACATGTGTCATACCTTTCCACATGTATAACACTTTATCTCACCTCCTCTACCTCTTCCTCTTCCTCTAGGAAAAGAGTTTCTACCACGATTCCACCTTCCTCGGGAACTTCCTCCTCTCTTAGAGTGACTATGTGGTTTCTCTGCCTCACCTTTCGGCTTCTGTGTCTTGTCATGGGAAATTCCTTTGCCTCGATTCAAGATTCTACCTATGTTTTGTTGACTTTGCTTTCTAGCCAACTTTTCCTCTGCTTTCAGCATAATCTGGTACGCATCCTCTACTATCCTTAGTTTCATCATGCTGGTCTCATCTTGGATTTCATATCTCAGGTCGTTGATGTACCTGGAAACTTTTTCCTCATCTCTCTATCTTTGTCTAGCCCTAATGTTCAGTCTGTAGAACTCCTCTTTGTACTCCTTCACAGTCATTCATTTCTGCCTCAGGTTCTGAAATATCCTGAAAACATTTATGCGGTAGTCCTTGGATATGAATTTAGCCTTTAGGTTGGCTACCATTCGATCCCAACTCTTAATATTTTGTTTTCCTTTGCTTCTCCTGTCATCCTGAAGTTCATCCCACCACAATGCTTCATGTCCTTTCAACCTGGTGACATCATGTTTCACCTTTTTCTCCTCATCAACATCTTCATAGTCTAAATACATGTCCATTGCTCATATCCAATCAAGCAATTCTTCGATTACCCTCATACATTGGGATGTCTATCTTGTCTCTAGCTTCCAACTTAACAACCGCTTTCAGCAAGTGCTCTTCTGCAGCATCCTCTGCTACAGCTTCTTCAACTTCCACTTCTTCATTTTTTACATCACTAACATCTCCAACATCAAGTGCTCTTCTTTGCAATGTTTCCATGGCATCCAGCCTTGCTCTGAGTTCTCTCATCTCCCTTTCCATAGCTCTGTTTCCTAAAGGTGGCTTTGCACGTCTCCTAAACGGCATAGTGTTGATGTATCTGATACCACTCAATGATATCAGTCTACTTCTTTGTCTCCTTTTCCTACAAAAATAAATTATGAATCTGCTCTGATACCACTTGATGCAACAGCCCCCTTCCCTCATGGGGATTCTACGACCTCCCAATCTCGGATCTTCAAATTCCTCGAGCAGAATTGGTTTTTGGGGCCTTTAATTAGACACTGAAAAATTTATACACTCACAGGCCCCCTTGATGTTGCATGCAAGTCTACTTGCAACTCCACTCTTCGATGCTTGGCGATATTGATTCGTGAGTACTAGTCTCATGTTGTACTCCTTCCCCTTAACGTGACTGCGGGCTATGAACTTGGGCCAATGTTTCACCACTTCATGCTCCGGCGATACTACAACCTCCTCTTATGTTTCCTCCCGAAACAACTTTCTCTGAATTCACGGATCTCTACCATGTATCTCCCTGGATATGATAGTCCAACTTTACTTTGAGTTTCGTGACTTCGCAAAACTCCACTCACTCCACACGTAGCTCCTCCAGATCTCTAACTCCCATATTCTCTAATCTACTTTCGTGTCTCTCCTTGCAACCAACGGTTAAGATTCGCTTCATGACTTCACGATTTCAACGATCTCACCTTTAAATACCTCAAAGTGTCCCGAACTCCAACCTCGAAAATACCTTACGACTAACCTCCATGCAACTCCTCCTAGATCTAGTGGTCTAGAACATTTCCAATCCCTCCTGAACGGATCTCGCTTTACTGAGTCGGGAAAACCTTAAAGGACTTCTCCTTTTGAATATTTCTCGCCACTCTTCCTCTTGAACTTGTTCTTCCTCAAACTCGTATCTCCTTGGGATACTCCTTTCGACACTTAGTTGAATTTTAGCATGTGCACGTCTTGCAACAGGTTCTCCTCTGAAAACCATCCACTCTGTGGATGGTTCTCACTATTCCTGTTAAGCTTCTGAATCAAAAGACTTGGTCACGCACTCCTTGCGGAAAAATTCCTTCAAACTATCTCTCTAGAACTTTCTGAGTCAAAATGGACTCTGTCATGCACACCTTGTGGACGTTATGCACTCCTTGCACACATAAGTTCATGTTATCTCTTATGAGCTTATGAATCAGGATAGACTCTGTCAACGCACTCCTTGCGAACACTATGCACACTTGCACTTGCTCGTAGAATAGAACCGATTGAAACTTATTTAAAGGTTCATAGACTCATACATTCAACCATATAAATTCATTCATAAACACAAGAACAAGAAATAACAGAGGATTCCAAATAAACAGAAAGTATACCATTCATTCATTAAGATAGACGCATCAACACCATGCATTTGGGACAATGCTCCTATGTTATATTCATTCAACTAAAATGTGCATATGTTCATACACTACTCTCGGTAACTCTCAACTCTCAGCTATAATGGCAACAACTCTCAATAACTAAAGCGCCAACAACAACAACTTCAACAGCGACATATACAACAGATTCAACGACCTCTCAACAATCTAACAACAACCTCTATTGGGAAACAATACAAAGCTTTATACAAGAGGGCTCTTCGAGCTCTTCCCTCCAACTAATCTAAAGTTATCCTATCGAATTAAAAGCTATAAATTACTTAGAATTTATTACAATAAATATTTGTGACAGACGGATAAGATCGAATACATCAAATCTGTATTGCACTCAGCTTCATTAAAAGAAAATACATTCCCCAATGTCCTCATGAAATTATCCAGCTCTACAGCATTAAAGACGTTCTTTAACTACAATCTTTTTTCAAAAGGTTTGCGTGATACACTTTCTTCAAAATGTGCGTTGGTGTGCCTAGTTGTCCTTCGCTTGTGCTTTGTTGGCGATGCTCTTGCATCAAATGGGCATTGAGGGCTTCCTTGGATCTCATTGACACGTGGAGGATTGTATTTGGTTGATGATGAGGAAACTAGGGCTTGGCACACTCTTGATTGGGAACTATCCTTGTCTCCTTGGCGTTCATCAAAATAATAAAAATGTGGGGAAAATGCATATTTATAAGTTTGGTGATCACAACAATAAATGCGGTGAGTTGGAAGTTCAAAAATCGACAGGGTTGTTATGAATTTCTCTAATATACATCGAAGGACTTCATGGAAAGTCCTCCAATGTATATCAGAGGACTTAGCATGGAACGTGTCAATGCTTGTCAGGGGAGATGGAGACAACTCCTTTGATGAGATCGAAGGAGTTGACACTAACTCCTATGATTTCTTGGAGGATTTACAAGTAAGTTGGAAATGGAAAAGGCCTATCAGAGAAAAAGGAACAAACTTATCAAATTTCATCGACAGAGTTAAGGAGAACTCCTCTGACGTACATCAAAGGAGTTGGAGGTAACTCCTCTGATGTACATCGAAGGAGTTTTCATTAAATTCATCGAAAAAAAAAAAAGACGTGTCTTGAGAATTTCGAAGTGCTCAAAATTTGAAAGATGCAAACTTAGGAAAGGTGAAGCTTGAGGAACACGTTTTAGAGCAATATGAAGAAACTTTTGGAGGAGATTTTCGAAGTTAAAAAATACAAGGGGCCCCATTTTCTTGAGACAATTTTGCAAGTAGATTACAAGAAAATGGAGGGTTGTAGTTCGCAACACAATAGAAGGTAAAGAATTACTTGAATTTATTTAAAATTCTATTTCGATTTGTTGAAAAACATTAAGAGAAGTGTTCCAAGATCACCATAGTTTTGCTTATTTAAAAGGTCATGAAGGTTGGTAGTTTGACAAATATTTTGAAATTGAGATCTAATCTAGGTATATGTCGGGAAGTCAAAGAGAAAGTGCTTTTCATATTCAACCCTCTCAGTGTCACAAAGGTGACAGACTCTTTCATCCCATAATATTATGGGTATTGACCATCGCCCAATTCTTAATTTGTGATGTGTTAAATAACCCTCCAAGTACTTCCCCATATTTCATGGATGGTAAATGAGGTAAATCATTGTTGACCTTGATTATGGAGCCTAACCCAAAGGGGATCAAGATATTGGAACCTGTAACCTCCCCAACTCATCACTAGGGGAGAGATCTCACGCCTGGCTCAAGACCACTTGAGCTAAGCCTTGGGGCTTTACACACACACACATATGAATCATGATGTTGATGATGATTAACATCCACTAAGATAGAATTGCTCTATCCAACCTTAAGAAGGTAAGTAATTACTTGAAATTCTTTAAAATTATATTTCGATTCTGGAAAAACATTAAGAGAAGTGTTCCAATATCACCATAGATTTGCTTATTTAAAAGGTCATGAAATTTGACAAATATTCTAAAATTGAGATCTAATATGGGTATATGTCGGGCAGTTGAAGAGAAAGTTATTTTCATCTTCAACCCTCTTAGTGTCACAAAGGGGACAGAGTCTTTCATCCAATAGTATTTTGGGAATTGACCATTTCCCAATTCCGTTATGGAGGTCATGAGAATTAGTTCCTACTTTAGCAATGTTTATTTTATTCTTTACACTTGTCGAAACAAAGAGATAATTTTGATCTTCTAGATTAGGGCTGATAACCTCCTTATAATATCTTAATTTTCTTTTTCCATCTAACTCTTTATCGCACCACATTTTCTCCTTAAATTTTGTTGTAATAATATTTTTAATATTATCTTTATTCCACAATATGATCTCTTCCTTTATTTCCAAATGGMTTAGCCAAKATTGGGCATCCTTATCCCATCCCTGCTTGAGCCGAAGGTGATTTTGGCTAGAGTTTGAAGCAATTTTAGGAAGAATATTGTCTTCCATGTTGTTTAACTTATTCTTATACATTAAGTATATGGTCATAGTTGTTCTCTCGGTGGGGGAAAGGCTTGCTTCTGTGAGGAGGATAAGATAGGGTGTATTTCCTTTAATTTTGAGATTATAGATTCTAAAATTATTTTGGATCTACTCTATCTTTCTCCATGACTCTCTAGAGATACTTCATCCATAAACTTTGCATCCATACAAAATAACAGGAGTACTGAGAGTCTTTAAGAGGTGTTTTTTCTTATCCCATACCCAAAGATCTGTTAATTTACAATTATTTTCAAGCCCGTAATAAGATTTCCACCATCCATTTATCCTT
>JASDQU010173272.1:0-12451 GCA_032191745.1 Picea mariana
TGTGTTCCTTGAAAAATCATCTATGAATGAAACATAATACATAGATTTACCTAGGGATGGAACAGGAACAGGTCCAAACACATCACTGTGTATCAACTCTAAGATCCCCTTTGCTCTTGTAGCACCAGATGGGAATCTTACTCGATTATGTTTACCATATATGAAATGTTCACAAAAATCAAAATCCAAAGTGCAATTAGACATACCTTCAACCATACCTTTAATGTGTAGTGTTCGAAGGCCCTTTTCTCCAATATGTACCAGTCTTTGATGCCACAACATGGTCTCCTTTCTAGGGACAGCATTGGTCTTGTCCTCTTTGTTTCTCTGTTCAAGGACAAGAGAACTGTTACACCCATTGGTATAAATACTTCCCAACAACTTGTACAGAGTTCCACACCGAACTCCCCTCATCAACACCATTGCTTCAATACCATCTTGCAAGGGTTCTTTCCAAATAACGTATCCACTCCTGCATCATCCATCTTGCTTACAGATATTAGACTCCTAGCTAGTTTTGGAATGTGCAGAACACCAGGGAGAGTTCTAATCCTTCCATCTTTTAGCAGCAACTTAACCCTTCCACGTCCCAAGATTTTTGCTGTCGAGTCATCTCCTAGGAATACATCACCACCATCGTATTTTTCATATTCAGAGAACCACTCCATGTGAGGCGTCATATGGTATGACGCACCTGAGTCGATCAACCATACATCATAGTCTGCATGTGTACTTGTAGATGTCAGGTAAACATCACCTCCTTCTTTAGTGGAGGTTTTCGCCTCTGTGGAAGAGGTACTATCAGATCCCTTTGGTTTATCAACCTTCTTAGACTTGCAATCTTTCAAGCTTTTTTTCTCTTTTGTTCACTTCGACCTAGTAACAGTGACTGTGTCTTCTATGTAGTTCACATTTCGTCTTTGTTGCCTTAATCTTCGCTTACTTCCATAACTAAGGGCCAATAGGCCCCCAACACTCACCTGTGAATCATCCCGAGGCACTTCAGATCTGATCCTTTGGTTTGACTTCGACTTTAGACTATGTAGTGTAGCCTGTGCTTCCAGCACTAGTCCTCCCTTCCTCCCTTGTGTAGACTATCTTTTCTGTGTCTGGTACCTAGTTTCAACTGCACCTGGTACCTAGACCCTTATCCTCATGCTTTTACTGAGAGCTGCAAGGCAGCTAGTTGTCATAATACAACTTCAACCGGATCCTGTTCACCAAACCTTCCTTCCATTCTCCATTCAAAGTCTTCAACTGCTCAGCTCCTCCTTCTATAACATAGGCAACCTCATATGGCTTAAGCCAATGCGTTCTGAACTTTCCTGGATGATTTATGAACTTACTGTCATATACCAGTACAAGATCGCCTTGTTTAAATGCCTTCTTCTTGATGTGTCTGTCGTGGTAGGCCTTCTCTCTTTCCTTCTGTACCTGCTGATGAAATCCTGCAATAAATCTATCTTCCTCTAGTTCGACCAACTGTGCAAGCCTTTCTCGAGAAGCGCTAGTGTCGTCAATATCTGTAAAGGCAACAATTCTTAAGCTTGGTACCAAATATTCTATTGGGACAACGGCTTCAAGACCATACACCAACTTAAGAGGGGCCTGCATTGTGAATTTCTTGCAAGTGGTTCTATAGGCCCAAAGTACCACTAGTATTCTTAAATCCCAGTCATCTCTGTCAACACTACAAATCTTTGTTAGCGCTATCTCCAAGACTTTGTTGAATGCTTCAATTGTCCCATTTGCTTGTGGATGGTAAGGTGTGCTCTTTTGATGATGGACTGCAAATTCCTTAGTCAAGGATTCAATGGTCTTATTGATGAAGTGCATGCCTTAATCACTCATAAGGATCTTCAGGCATCCAAACCTGGTTATGATGTCATCAAATATGAAGTGTACAACTATGTTGGCACTACTGTCCTTAACTTCTCTTGCTTCGGCCCATCTAGTCAAATATTCTGTCGCAGTAATTATGTACCTTGATCTTGTGCGCTTGCCTGGTGGGTTTATAGGTCCTACAAAGTCAATGGCCCACTTCTCAAATGCCTGTAAGGTCATTTGTGGTGCTAATGACATTTTATCTCTTCTGGACAGTTTCCCAACTCTTTGGCATACAGTGCAGGCTCTGTAATAGTCCTTGGCATCTCTGTGTAAGGTAGGCCACCAAAGGCTAGCTCAAAGAACCTTATGCACAATGGCTTTCCCTGTGTAGTGTCCTCCTACAATGCCTTCATGAGATTCGACGAGGAACAATGGTCGCTCTGCCTCCATAACACACCTCCTCAGTATCTCATCAGGTCCCATCTTGTCCCGATATAAGCGAAAAGTCTGCAGCGCGCACTACTAGCTGTTTCTTTTGGGTGATTTTATATTCACTCGGTGCCATTCCTGTTGACAGGAACTGGACTATCTTTGCGAAGTGGTCATCAATATTTATAATGGCTATCAACTATGCATACATTAGTGTATCCTTCAAACTAGTGGGCTCTTCTCCATGTTCCAACCTCGATAAGTGGTCAGGACCCTTGTTCATTCTCCCTGGATTAACTATGATCTCAAAATCATACTCTTGAAATAGCAGAAGCCATCTTCATATTCATCCCCCCAACATTGGCTTGTTGAATAAGTATTTCAACGCGGAGTGATCAGTAAACTTTCTAAAGTGTCCTCCCAACAAGTAGTGGCAAAACTTATGCAATGCATAGACCATGGCTAACCCTTCTCTTTCAGTGGTGGTGTAATTGGTCTCAGCTGTTGATAGCTTCCTTCTAGAAAAGGCTAACGGGTGGTTGATGTTTCTTGTTCATGGTTGTGATAACACAACTCCTAATGCAATAGAAGATTCATCGACATGCACATGAAACTCCTTACTCCAATTTGAGAAAACCAGAATAGGCACAGTAACCATTTTCTGTTTCAGCGTGTCAAAGCTCTGCTAACATTCTTCTGTCCAGTGAAATTGACAATCTTTCTTCAAAATCTTTTCCATGGGTGCTGTAATCTGGGCATATCCTTTAATGAACTTCCTGTAATATCCTGTGTATCCCAGCGCAGTGCGCAGTTGTTTGATTGAAGTAGAAGGGGGTAGATCAACTATGATGGCAATTTTAGATGGATCGACCAACAATCCCTGCTTGCATACAATATGACCTGACAACACTCCAAATGGTGAAAAGAAAATGCACTTCTTCAGATTTAAGGCAATTTGACACTGCCTTCATTTATCCAACATTAGCCTTAGACATTCAATATGATTCTTCAATAAACTAAAAATAGTCCAATCATCAAAATTTATGTAGAAACTCCTGGCATACTTCGACCACCACCCTGGAAAATATGGTTGGTGCATTCTTCAATCCGAATGACATTACTGTATATTGGTAGGATCCCCATTTTGTGGTAAAGGTGGTCTTATGGCGATCTTCCTTGGCAATCCAGATCTGACAGTATCCTGAAAATCCATCTGTAAAAGAATATACCTCCTGGCCTCCTACATTATCTAACACTTCGTCAGTAAATGGCATAGGGAAGGGGTCATGCAAACGAGCATCATTCAACTTCCTGAGATCTATGCAGATCCTGATCTCTCCCATCTTCTTGTCTTGTACCACCATAGGGATAATCCATTCTAATTCTTCGACAGGTTCTATAATTCCTGCTTGCAACATTCTGTCAAGCTCAGTCTTCACTTCCTCCTTATATTTAGGGTTCAATTTGTAGGGTCTCTGTTTGACTGGTCTTGCATCTGGTTTCACAGGGATACTCATTTCTCCCAAAGGCCCTTTAATGCCCTTCATATCAGTGAACTTGGTCGGAAACAAGTCCTAATATTCATGCAGTAACTCCGTTATCTTGTCAATAGTAGCAGCGTCCCAATAATCTCCAACATTTGCAAGCTTTGGTGTTTGCTCTGTTCCAATATTGACTTTCTTGATCTTGATTGGATTTCCAATAAATGGTAGCTCAACTCCTGGTCCTTCCAAATCTCTCCGGCCCTCTGTTTCTGCTATGTTCACCTTCCTAGGATCATCGTCTTCATCAACATTGATGTTGTAACAACCTTGCAGTTTCTGGAGAGGTGCAATCCATTCATCCTCTTCTTGCTCCAAAGGGAGGCTAGGTGCCTCCTCAAATACTTTCTGTCTTACAGTCTGTAATGCATGATCTACTGTAGGATATTGGCTTTCGAATAAAAAGGTGGTGACAAAGTTCTGAGTCATACCTGCCCAATATGCAGTGATGAGGCACGAATTTGCTTGAAGGTACCAATTGATAGGGATAATGTCCAACCTGTTTATGAATTTGTGCATGCACTGCTCTTGAGGAATATTTCTCCAGGCTTCCTCGCAACTTCGCACATGGTCCTTCAAGCAACTTTGATCTGTGTACCGAATTTCACAGCCTTCTACTTGTGTTGAGAATCGTGTGATCATGAGGGTACGACATTGTACCCATTCTGTAATGTTGTTTTTATGCGTCCTCCACCATCTTGCTGGTGTGGCTTTCAAGGCCTCATCCATTGCCAATAAGCGTTTTTGCATTGGTACACTTTCTTCAAAGTTCGATAAGAAGGTTTCTAAAGTATTCAGACCATCAAAGGTGGGTAAATTACTTATTGTTGTGTCGATCCAACGTACTTCTCTGGTTAATATAGCAAATCTACTTGTAGATACTTCGTACATTTTGTTCTGCCAGTTCTCCAGTGCTTCTTCTGAGTCTAATGAACATGTGTTGTCACTTCGCTAGCTCAAATTTCCATCCGCCGTAGGATTAATGTAATCCTGATGTCTGGCTGTTAATTTGTATATGTTTTCCAGTTCATAGGCACGGTCTTCTTCTCTGATGGGCTCAGTGTATCGCTGACCTTCATCGGGATCTAAAGGTGCGATGACCCTAAGTCCATATCCTTCAAACATCATTTGTCTTTTCTTTAAATCGACCACAATGGAATTATTGAAAGCCCAATCAATTCCTTACAGCGTAGGGTAAGGACAACTATCATCAACTATCTCAATCACCTCGAAGTCTGCAAACATCCTCACTCTGTCGATGTCCATAGGGACATGTTCCAATCTTCCGAAGGGGCTTACGGCCCGCTGATTAGCCATCCTAAGCCTGATTGGAGAATAGATCAACTTAGGTTTTCCCATCAGTGCCCAGGTTTGCTTCGTCATGACATTGACCTCCGACCCTAAGTCGAGGACCACATAGTCTATATCATATTCTCCAATCTGAGCATTCAAGTGTAGTTCCATATTCATCCTTCTCTTTTTGGACAGTTGATGTACTATTTTATTTAGTAAAGGATCTACCCTTCTTATCTCATACTATCTGACCAAATTTTGCAGTTCTTGGATAGCTTTCTCATCTTTAATTAGCTCTATAAATGTATACAAGAAACTGACAAGTTTACTTGCCTCTTTTCCATCTCCAGGTGAAGAAGATTGATCAAATGCTAGAGGCATTCCACATTCTCTTACTTCTGGTCGTGTCTTTGATGAAGAACCTTGGTCTCCCCTGAATTCTCCTCTTTCCTCCTTGAACATTTGTCTTTGTTTCTTTGCATCAAAAGTTTGTGTCTTCTCTACAGATTTCCTAATTCCTGATTTTTCTGTAGTCTTTCCTTGGGTCATTCTGTCTTCTCCTGTAACAACGCCTCCTCTAGTGATAACAACGAATCTAGGGTCTTCTCTGTGAGGTTATGCTTTGATCAATTGTATCTGCAGGTTTTGATGAGGTCCCCGTTTCTCTTGAAGTTTAGCCAACAATGCTAGGCATTCCTCGTTAACATGATCGAAGGAGTTGCAATAGCTACAAGTGGTACAAGGATTCTGATAGTTCCTTGCCAAGTGTCCTGGCTGTGCGCAGTTATAAAAGATTATCTATCCTCAACCTTGACCCATACCTCATCCTCTTCCTTGGAATCCACCATGAGGGTTGAAGTTTCCTCTCCTAGGGGAGTTATACTGCGTACTGTTGCCTTCTTGTTGTACTTTGCCTTGAATTATATATATATCCCTTGACCTTTCATGCATGAGACCGTAAGCCCTACAATCCCTATCATCATGTCCCATGGACTTACATAACATGAAATACAAATTTGTGGGTGTCTGAACATATTTTTTCATTTAGTAGCACTCACCAGGGCAATGTCTGTTTCTGCATACCTTGCACCAGGGTAGGGTAACTTGTTTCAAGGGGCTCGGAGCTCCAGAGGCAAAGTATTCATGGAATAGGGGACAATGTTCCTTGTCATGGACTTCTGATTTCCACCTGACACACCATATGTATTCTCTTTTATATTTTCCCTTGTCTTTCTTCATATCTTCGACCTACAGAGACAAACTAGTTAGTTGACTCAAGATTTGACTCATACATGCGCTGGATTCTCCCATAGGGGCTGATTCTAACTTCATGGCGATCTCCAGTGTCTCAGCCTACGAAGCAATCTTCTGTTTCTTCAGAGGAACTCTGATGTGTGGTAAGAGGGTAGCAATGAACCATTCCTTGTTCTGCTCATCTGGGAAATGAAAACTCAGATGGCCTGTCAAGGTCTTGAATCTTTGATTGAACTCCCATACTGGTTCAACTATTATTTGCTTGATTTCTTTCAGTTCTGTAATGCACTGCGATTCTGACTTAGGTTTCTTGACTTCATAAATTAGCGAAGTATTAATGGAATTAAACGATTTAGGTGTAGCTCCTTGGACAAATTTCATGTACCAACTCAGTGCGTGATCTCTTAGGGTGGTACTGAACTGAGCTCGTTTCACAGCTTCGTCGGTGATATTCTTAATATGCTACACAACTTCACAAAGAAACCAATGTTTTTCAGGGTGTTCAGATCTGTATCCTCTAAAGGTGGGTAACCTCATCTCGTCTGACATAGATCTTCCTAGGTTTCTGGGCTGAGTATGTGGCAGACTACTAGTGACAGTGCTCTGAGCGCTCTGGTGACTCTGATTACTCTGATTGCTTAATGTTGCTGAAACAACAATAGGATTAATAGTACTTACTTCGATAGTCGACACAGTTCCTGAAGCTTCTGGTTTTTCTTGGCGAGATTCTTCAACTTTCCCTTCCTCTGGATGCTCCTCATCTATCAGATCTGCCTCTTCTCCATTGTAGAAACCCTCGTCCCCATAGTTCTGCTTAAAAAGGTTCGCTAGGGGAACTTCTCTAAACACTCTCCCACTGCACGTATGTCCAGCCTCTGTGTCGCTATCGCTATCTGAATTCTTGAACATTAGCCTTTTCCAATCTGACCAACTACTGTATCTTTAAGATGTTCTTCTCATGCAATAGCATCTTGATCCTCAACTTTAGAAAATGTAAAAATTTTCTTCTGGGTCCCTTTAAGAAATATCTCTTGTCTTGGCTATATGACTCTATTTTGTCAACAACAAACTCGATGATGTACCCTCCAATGGTGCTATCGAACCAACGATCTACTGCCCTTGATACGATATTATCAACTCTCTTGAATTTCTTGATCAACACCAACGTCCAAACCACAGGTGGCCTAGATATGATCTCAAATTGGGTATCTGCTAACCTAGCTAGCCACTTGTATAGCTCCTAATGGATTCCTCCAAAGAAAATTTCGTGTATATTAGTAAAGATATTTCTCTCCAACCAATCCTATGTACTAAGACTAGGGTTCTTGTTCTGAGCTTCGACGAAGTCCTTTTCTTGATCTTCTATCCACTTCTGAATCTCTGTCTTCAATGGAAACCACCTTGACATTCCCTCATGAAGATTCCTATCCCGACAACAGAACCATTTGTTGGCACAGGGGCAGACCTGGGGTTCAGCTTCAAAAGCGCATCGACAAGCCATAACTACTGGCCCTTTCGGCAACATCTGCGAAGTAGATGCAGTCTCACCCAAAGTAGCTATGGGGGGGTTGTAGGACAAAGATGTCTACAACCAAGGGAATATCAAGTGGATCCAATATGAGAACAACACAACATCTATATATCATTTACCAATTCAGATCTACTTCGCAGAACTATCTATCAGATCTAACACAATAATGCAATAACGGTACACCAAATGACAAAGAATAGAGCATCAATCACACACAACATAAAATATACGTGGTTCACCCTCTCTCTAGGGCTACATCCACAGAACTGCGATTTATAATATATTAAGATGAAGCATATAGTTCTTGTCTGCGCTCTTAGCTAGCAGATCTTCTTTCTTCTTTTCTCTATCTTTCCCCTTCTTGCGCACCCAGCTACAATACTGATCTTTGCACCCAGTTGAAGGTCTTACAATACCAGAAGGCTCTACACTCAACACTTCTCTCTCACATACAATGATCGCTCATGCCAATAACAAAACTAGAATCAAACCTCTTCCCTCATCTAGGTTCTTATTTATACATTACAATCACTCATCGACAACCTTAGGCTGAAACCTAGGTGTCAAAACCCTAGATACCAAAACCCTAGGTGTCCAAAACCCTAGTTCAACTTGTCTCACATTTTCTGGGCTTCACCAACCTATCTTTCCTTCCTTCTCACGTAGTGCTACAAAGCATCCAATGATGGATTTTTCCTCTTGCTGAGTTGTCCACGATTCGTCTTTCTTTTTGATCTGTCATCCTCGATCTCCTCGTCCAACGTATTTCTTCCTTTTACTTTGCTCCGTCTTTTATGCTCTTTTTCTCACTTCGACCCATTAATAGTCACTGTGTCTTCCGCATAGTTTGCATTTCATCTTTTTTTCCTTAATCTTCACTTACTTCCATAACCAAGGGCCAACAATATCCATGGCATCTGTTTGCAGGAAAATTTTCGTTTTTTTTCAGAATCAGAGCTCACAACTGTTTACATTTTGTGACTGTTTTTGAAATGGCCTGGTGATCTCTCTTAGAAATCCAACCTAGTTTTATCCTACATGTCTCCGTAAAATTTTTGGTATATATTGAGTTTTTTTCCACAGTGCTAGTTTTTTCACCAATCCCTTGTTTTTTGATAATGGAGACATGCCCGGTTCCTGTAATTTCTATTTTGAAGTATTCTATAAACACCTGGCTCTTGCAGAGAGCATAAAATACCTATGATTTGTCTCACAAGTATTCTATAAAATGTAAATTTTATCCTCTATTTGAATAAAATTTACGCTTTTTTTCTTTGGAAAAAAAGAGAAACACTTTGTATGTATGTATGAATTTCAATCAACATTTTTGTACTTGCAAATATGAATTTCAAATAGGGCTACTTTTTGGGATCAAAGTTACAATAAGTGTGGTGATTTTGCATAAAGGTGGAAAACCTCATTTTTTGCCAATCATTAAAACTAGGTTTTTCCACTAACTATGACAATGATCAAACAAAATACTTTTACAACCACTACACATCCATTACTCAAGAACCAAGAAAATTTATGGTCAACACTTTGCAAAAGAACTGATGGTTATGGTCAACACCTAAACTATATGCCAATGTTATATACCATGCCTCATGATGGGTAAAATAAGGAGTTACCGTGTGGTCAAGGCAGATGTTGGCTAGGATCATGTCTTGGCTTCTATTTTAAACATAATGAGGTTTTTTACCCTATGTGCGGTTTGTAGCCTGACATAATTACTCTACACATTCCAACTAGAAGCTTAACATGGTTATTATGGGTCACACGTGGTTTTGAATCTTGGTATAATTACATTGCATGCACAAAATGAAATGCTAATGCAATTATTGTTTGAACAAGTCGTTTGGACTGTTGTGATAATTACTCTACATACTTTAATGAAACCTTAACATTGTTACACCATTCTAGAAGGGATTTGGTGAGAGGCATTGTTTCCAAATAGGTGTTGTATTTAGAAGAAGCACATGAGTAGAAGAATCACATGAACTTTCTAACAATCTAGGAATTGGGGTGATGATGAGAGGGAGCTAATGCCATTTCTTACAACCTAGGTATTTATAGGATGAGTGGAATGCACACATGACCTAATTGTATAAGACTACTAAAAACATTGAAGTAAATTACCATTAACCATATCAAAACATGAGAGTACTTCATTATTTTGTACTCTTCTTCATTTGCATTTGCTCTCATTGTCTTCAATTCCATAGTTCTTGAAGAAACACGTGGGAATACTAGGGCTAGGGTTTTGTCCTAATAAGTCAACATAAACTAGAGTTTGGGAGAAACATTAGAGTACAAAAGCACTTGATCTTGATAAGGTTTTGTGAAATTTTAAAACCATAGTATACTTGGAGTGCTTGATGTGGAGAAGATAGAAGGAGATTATCTTGTACACTTTGTGATACTAGTGAAGGTGCCAAGGGGGATCCTTTGGCATGTTATATTTTATTGTTGTGGATATTTCATGGTATAGTTGTTCATATTTTAGATCTCATTAGAAAATAATAAATTGTAGTAGATCTTGAGGCCTTTATTGAAGGGTGATAATTCTATCAAAATACTATAAAAGCAATGAAGAGATCCTACTTGCTTTATAGGCCTCCAGGGACATGACAATCTAACATCAGTGCATCCATTGCTTATTATTTAGGTTAATATGTTTATGAGTTGGAGCTTCAAAATATCCATAGAAACACATAGCTAAAGTAACATATGAGTAAGACATTAAATAATCATTAAACAATTTGACATGTAAAAAATAAAAACAACACATTGTCTTTATGATGAGCTTGACCGAATTTGTACAAGATTGGTGAATTGTTGAGAGATTAATATTAAATTCTTAATTATGTGTTTTGTACCCATTATTTATTGTATTAGTGGGGAATCCATGAATTACATATTAAATGGGTGAGAGGCATTATGGCGAGTGTGGGTTCAAAAACTTGAAGTATGTAAGCAAAATGCGATGTCATTTCCCATATTGACAAGAATAAAAAATTCTTTGTAAATAACTCCTTGGGAACCTCCTAGTCACTTCCCCTCATTCCATATATGGTACCCAGTGTAAAGCAGAGTATCAACAATCTATGGAGCTAACCTTTGGGGCTAATTGGTGTTAGGGTTTTAGATGCAAGGGACCTGACTCTAAACACAAGTTAAGTGTCCTCTCAACCTATAAACTAACATCTAGTATGACTGTGAGGACTATATAAGGAATGGAATTTTATGAGCAATAGGCCAAGTACAAGTACTGGTCTCGACCCTTTGTTGAGTTGGTGAAACTTCGAATGCGGTGCAAAAGTGAAACAAGGAGGAAAATAGTCTCAAGCTGGAAGAATTGGGCATCAATTTCTGCAAGGATGATGTGTTGGGGTACTATCTACTTCCATCTGATAATGTGTTGAAGGAGAAGTATCTGAACTCTCTCAACTGAATCCCAATCAACCTAGAATTAAAAAGGCCCCCAAACCTATAAGACACAAAGGACCATGAGCCAGATAAGGGAATCCATAAGAGACATCTTCTTGTATGGAATATCCTAGAAATAATGTTGGAAACACTGTCTCTCGAGAGTGACTAAACATCCATAACCTTTGTTGATACGAGGCTAAATATCATATCAAAGACTAAAGCAAGGTCCTAAGAATTCCACCCCAAAATAAGTATAAGTGATGGTGAACTAAATCTCCTCTCCTCTAAAAAGGAAATGATGATCTAATAGAACCTTCTTCGACCCATTAGAGATCAACACATTGGTTTTAATCAAGTTGACCATAAACTGTTGAAGATCACAAAAACATGCCAAAGTATCTAACTATTTCTGAAGCCCCTCCAAAGATGAGGCTAGGAGTACCACATTGTCGACAAAGAGTAGGGTAGAAATCAATACCTAGTGGAGGTGACACCCATCGCCATCATGTATATGATCATGTAGAAAAGAATGAAGCTCATATATATAGATACCAAAAAGGGTAGGGGATAGGGGGCACCCATGTTTGAACCCAATGGTACTTCTAATAAAGTCAAACATCCCATGTGCATTGCGGGATGACCAAGAATTGACTCGTACATGTGTATAATGGTAGTCAATAGTGTCTAAAAAACACCTATGCCTATGATCCTTTGGAACAAAGCCTCATAGGAAACCGATTCAAAAGATTTTTGAAAGTCTAAATAGAAGAAATAGACGTTCGAAGAGTGATGTCATGCCTCCTCAATGATGTCTCTAAGTGTAAGGATGTCATCAGTGGTATAATGTGTAGAATGAAACCTTACTTTTCCTTTAGCTATAAGAAGTCTCCTCTCAAGATATCTAGAGAGGTTCATATGAAGGACCATAGGATAAATCTTGGAGAAGGTGTGGCCAACCATGATCATTCTGTAGTTGTTTGGATATGAACTGAGACCTGATTTATAGATTGGGTAAATATCATGAAGGGACCAAGCTTGTAGAAAACCTATACAAACAACATGATTAAATTGGTCAACCAAGTGGTAATCCAAGACATGAAGACCACGCTTGAAGAACTCTGTTGCTTTGCTAATGCTGATCACCCAA
>JASDQU010173273.1:0-15105 GCA_032191745.1 Picea mariana
CCATTGTTTGACCTGTAACTCCCTCATACTAACTCCGATTGACGAATGGAATAAACTATTAGAAAGTTATCGCCGAGCTCTTTCATTTGAGTTACAAAAATTGCAACCTGGGTGCACTATTTTCAAGTACCTAAAAACACTTTCTAGGGCCTCAAAAATGCCCTACAAAAACATAACCTGGAAAACACCGAAACTTTCCAATAATTTTCATTAATTTTATGATAAATTTAGTCTCCATATGTTCACTGGAATGTTGATGTGGCACCTGAGTCCACATGGCATCTCGAGGTGGCACCATTTCAGCCTCTGTCTCCTTGGCCCTACATCGTCAACTTCTACCTTTTTCTTTCTTATCGCTTATCTCCATCACTGGCCCCCATAAGTCCTTGAATGCCATGTGGCGCCTTTGTATTGGGATGCGTGGATGGGCGGGCCCCATCCCGCACCCATTCCCCATGTGTGTGAAAAGTTGCATGTCGTTTGGATCTAACGGTCATGGTGCAGAGGGTGTCAACGAAGATCAACGACCCTTACTGCATTTCCCCCCCCCTGCTTGCCGACCGTTAACCGAGGGGGGAGGGGTCGCAAAACTTAACCACTATTAAGACCATGGTGACGTGTCGCGCCTTGGCGCATTGTGGCCCCCCGACCTGTGGTTAACGTAACTACCCCAGATCCCCCCACAATTAACGTGGGGGTTGTCGTGTGTCCAGGTTTCGGGGTTCCACTGGGTAGGAAGGCGTTGCCTCCATGGCGCCAACTTGCATGCCACATCTGCTACCCTGCCACCGTGGTGGTACACATCACCACTCAACCACGTCATCTGACACGTACCCTCCACATCAGGCTGACATCATGGTACGAAAAAATTTCCAATTTCTCCTATTTCGAAATTTTCCCAATTTGTTCAAAAACTTTGCGCCTAGTTTCGAGTGGCTAATTCCGGTCCCGTGAATAACAATTTAACCTTTGCACACGAATTTTGACCTCCTCCACATTGAATTATCCAAAATTTAACTACAGGGTTTTACTCTTTTTCCCATAAATGTCCAATTCCGCCTAATTTCACCATGGGTGCTCTATAAATTTCCAATTTCGGCCATCTACAGGCTCGATTTTTCCCAATTAAAGATTTAAATTGGATACTTTAAACTTTTGGGCTCAATTTTGTTAGCTTTTTAGCACGGGAGGTACTTTGGATGTTTGTTTTGTATGCGGAAGTAACCTTGTACCTACACTACTAGACACTTGACTTTGTAATGAGTTTTTATAAAGTTGTGATAAAGTGGTTCTTTTATAAAAGCGTGCCTTCAAATATTAAAGTGACTTTATTTCATAAAGTGCACTTATGTTATAAAGTGAAAATGTTCTTTAATATTTTAAAGTGATTTATTTTGGAGGGAATGAATCATGACCCTTGATCTTGTAAAGGCAAGATTAGATCTTGGCCTATAGATTTAGGGTTGGAGAAGGTGAAGGGTCACTTTCAAATTATAAGAGAATGCATTGGGTAGTGTGCAAGACACATTGAGGAAGAGTTTGAGAGAGATTTTTCGAGAGAGCTTGAGAGAGGAAAGAGGGCAGCAAGGAGGGTGCATTTCCCAAGAGAGATTGGGCACAAATCCCAAAGGAGTTTTCTGTGTGAGAGTGCTGTAAATTTTCTGTTGTTAGAGAGGCCGTACTCCACGGATCTGTACAGTTCGTACAACATGCTGGAGGGCACGAATTTTGAGGCAGATTTTTCAATGTTTTCTGTTGGTGAAGAGGGCAGTTCTGTTGCTGTCCATACAACAATTATTTTGGCATAGATTTCGAGGAGTTGTAAGAGAGAAAATCTGTACAACAGTACGGATTTTCTGGGCACGAAAATCGAGGAAAAAATTTGGGACTGTTGGGTGTTGTAAGTTATTTCTCTTGGCTGTAAATGTATCACTGTTGCTGATATATCTTTCCTAAAGCTAATAAAATCTCTCTCTCTGTTTGGGTTTCCCCACATTGGGGTTTTCCCTGGCATTGCCTAAATTTATGAGTTGAATGGTTGTTGTTCATTTTGTTTATTTCGCTGCAAAATTGGTTAGCAATGTGTATTTCTGCTTATGGTAATTTCTGAATGTGGGTTTAGACATTTCATAGTTCATAGAAGACAGTTATCTCTAGGTTGCTAAGTGTATGAAAAAATTATTTACTTGCTGATTTTGTCATTAAATTTCTACAAATTTTCCCCAATTTCATTGTAAAAATTTTGTCGAACAATTTGCAAACGAACTCTTCCTGACATTCTGTCAAACAGTTTGCTTGCAATTTTGCAAATCTCAGCTCCACACTTTGTTAATTGGCCCATGCAGGCTCAATGTTGCAAACTGAGCTTTGATACCACATTGTAGCATCCTTAACCACCTACTGGGCTATGCCGCTTAAAATTTCGAACTCTGATACTAATTTAATTCATAAAAATACTCTGCAAATGCACAAATTTATACAAAATAATAACATAAATATACATGCAACTTAGATAGGAAAAACCCATAAAAATAATTGCATAAATATTAACACAACACATGAATTAACACACAATTGACACTTATCTTTGATAAAAAAGAACACCAACTGCATGCAGAGCTTCCACGTTCCTCCCAGCCTTAGACCACACTGCTCAAAACTCTCAGCAGTGGGTCACCCTCGAGCTGGGGCTTAAACTCCACCTAGGCAAGGGAATCCTAACCCAAGATAAGGTCTCCTAGATAGTATAAAGCTCAGACTCGGGTGCCAACTCAAGCTAACATCGTTCAGTCCCTCATTCCTCACATGCCTGTACCACCCCAGGAATCGTGCCCCTTCTCTGCTCAACAGTCCTTCGACTGCCCCACTTCCCTTCCGGGGCTTCAGCAATAGGCCGGACAGGAAGTCCCAAAGCTCTGTTGCTGCAGCTTGGCACCTTGAGAACTAATTCTCAACAATTCTCTCACCTGGAGAGAATGCTCTCGGGCATGACAACCCGCTTCTTCAATAGTCCACAAGCCTAACAATCCACTTCTTCTGCTCCAAATCTTCCAAGGTACAAGTATAGGTACAGATATAGGTACAATAACATCATGGTACATATGATAACTGAGTGAGTGAAGGAATGGAGATAGATTCCATGGAAAATGAACTAAGTTCAAACTATATGTATGCATGTTTCCAACTTGACACTTGTCATGTTGGGAACTACCTTGGGCCCACTTGACCCCCACTTGTGCCCATCCTTAGAACTTAGGATAAAATAAATATCCATACTTTATATTTTAAGGAATATTAATATAACATTCCTTTGGGCTTAAACCCCCCTAACTTAGCTCATTTTTCTAAACTTTTAGCCCCCTTTTCCTATCTAGTGGAGTTTAGCACTCCATACTCTTTTACATGGTTGGTCTGCAACAATCATGTGTTTTCATTAAAATTTGCGTGTGATTACATATTACAATGATGGCTCACTGACCATTTTAACATTTGGCTCCACAGCTTAATAACCACACACACTTTGGCCTCAAAATACATATACACAAAGGTACTCTAGCCCAATTCAAGTGAATTTTCAAGCTACATGTAGCATCACTTTTCGATTCAAGGGTCAATTTCAGGGTTCTGTCCATAATGTCAAGGGTGTGATTTTAAACAACTTGTAGTTTTGACCACCTCCCAAAAAAGTGGTGCTACCGGTAGCACCACTTTTTGATTTGGGGGTTGATTTTTGTGTTTTTGATATTTTTGAGATAGAGTTCTCATTTCGAGGTCACAATTCTCGTTAAGTTGGTAACTTTCTTTTATCCGTAATGTCACGTAATGTCAAAATACATATACACAAAGGCACTCTAGCCCAATTCAAGTGAACTTTCAGGCTACCGGTAGCATCACTTTTCAATTAAAGGGTCAATTTCAGGGTTCTGTCCGTAATGTCACGTAATGTCAAGGGTGTGATTTTAAACAACTTGTAGTTTTGACCACCTCCCAAAAAAATGGTGCTATCGGTAGCACCACTTTTTGATTTAGGGGTTGATTTTTGTGTTTTTGATATTTTTGAGATAGAGTTCTCATTTTGAAGTCACAATTCTCGTTAAGTTGGTTGTTTTGTCCATTTGCAGGGTTTAAATCGTAATGGACAAAACAAAGTTACCAATTTAACGAGAATTGTGACCTCAAAATGAGCACTCTAGCCCAAAAATATCGAAAATGTTTTTGGGTAAAAAAAACAAAAATCAACCTCCAAATCAAAAAGTGGTGCTAACCTCAAAACGAGAACTCTAGCCCAAAAATATCAAAAATATTTTTGGGTAAAAAACACAAAAATCGACCCCCAAATCAAAAAGTGGTGTTATCGGTAGCACCATTTTTTTGATTTGGGGGTGATATTTTTGGGTAAAAAACACAAAAATCAACCCCCAAATCAAAAAGTGGTGCTATAGCACCACTTTTTGATTTGGGGGTGATATTTTTGGGTAAAAAACACAAAAATCAACCCCCAAATCAAAAAATGGTGCTATTGAAAAATCAGAAAGTGGTGCTACCGGTAGCCCCACTTTTTGATTTGGGGGTTGATTTTTGTGTTTTTTACCCCAAAAATCAAAAGATTTCTCATTTTGAGGTCATAATTCTCATTAAGTTGGTAACTTTGTTTTGTCCATTTGCAAGGTTTAAATCGTATTTTTATTCATGTTGAGATTCAACTCTTGCTGAGATATACAACAACCATAATCCCCTTGTTTGATTCTATGGAAAAAATCAAATTGAATTGTGTAGGGTATTTATGCAGTTGCTTTCTCTTTATATTAGGTTTAAACGTTTATTTTAGGCGACTCTCCAAACCCTGCGATCTCATCCCTTGCCCACTGAAAAAAAATAAATCGCGACTTGTCTTGCGAGCTGGTATTTTTGTACCTGATTTGTTCTGTCTTTGTGATTGAGGTCGAGTATTCCTTGTTGACACCAAATTGAAACCTAACAAATATGCTATAAAAGAGGAACCACAACTTTGCTAAGTTCATGATTCGGATTTAGAACAATTTTCTTTTCTTTTAAAAAATTTGCTATTCGCTTAGTCATTTGATTCATCATTCTTTTTTAATTTTTTTATTTTGCAAATAATCTAGTAATATTCATGCTATGGTCCATATAAGTTAATTTTTTTGAACGATGCATAATTTTTGCCAAAGTCAATCGAATATTTGCGTGGTTTACATTGCTATTATTGGTTGACATCTAGTTTGATATTAACTATCTCACAAATTTGTAGAATCGGAAATAAGTGCAAAAATTGGGAGGAAGTCCAATATTTCCTTGCTTTAACACTTGGACATTTAATGAATGATGTGTGATTGCATGATTTTTGGAAGGCGATCCTGGTATATAGCATTTTGGTAGTCCATTTTAATTCTTTTATTCTTTTACGATATATTTTGTAAATTTTGATGGACCAAACTTTACCTTGAGAACTTTATAACTTATGTGATGCAAAACAATTAATAATTGCAAGTGGTGTGCATTGGATATCGAGCTCAAAATTTTATATTGTATGGACAAAATGGAAATACATTGGTGTGAAAGTCATATTTGAGCATTAGACCCAAGGGTTAGCTCAAGTGGTTCTGAGCCAGACGTGAAGCTATCCCCAGTGGAGGAGGTCACGGGTTCAAATCTCTTGTTCCTCCTTGGGATTAGGCCCCGCATTCAGGGCCGACGGTTTACCCCGTTTACCATCCATGAAGTGGGGAAGTACTTGGGGGTTTCTCGTGCTGTTTTCCGAGGAAAAAAAAAAGAAAGTCATATTTGAACACTTCATTTTTTTTAATGCAAGCAATGACGATGTTGTCACAATTTCGGGCAAGACCCTTAGTAATCTAGGCTAGAGACGTGCACCCGACGTATATAAATAACAACAGGGAGCTGTCGCTTAGCATCTAAAACTACGGTTTGGGATCAATACACGTAGGGATACATTGTGATTTCAAAGAGTTGCCTAGAGATTATATCTTGCCCTGTTGGAAACCCGTGTAACCCCTGTTGGTACCCACTCGAGTAGTATTGCATTAGACAACACCCAAACCCAGAGTTTCGCTTCCACGTACCTTCGAGTATATTGTAAGTCCCCCTAGGTATCTTGAAACCATCCATTCAGCCGTTGGATTGTTACAGTGCACCAAAAACAACATTTGAGAAGATTACTCTCTCATACCGTGGGTGTCCGAACCTATAGGTATATTTGAGGGCTGTAGCCTGACTAAATCCTTTTTTCTCTTTTCTTTGGGTTTTTCCTAGAATATTTATTGTTTCACAAGCATTCAAGTCTAATTGATTACTGAAGAAAACTTAAATACATGATAAACACTTGAACAATATTTGTCATTTGGAGAAATACACTTGTATCATTTTTTGCTTGCATAAAATAAATCCTAGTCCTTTTGCTCACCTGTACTTAAACGATAGGCTTAGGATCTAGTTTAGGGATTCCCCCTTAGGTTGGAAACCATTCATCCAATCCTAGAATTGTGGGGCAAGGCTATGGAAGTGATAGTGGGCAGCTTTCCTGTATTACCCTTAGGTTTTTCCCCTTGGAGAGGTTGGACATTTTCTCTAGGGAGGATCGGAGAGATAACACTTATCTTTGTTCAATTGTAACCTTATTGAAATCATTACTGAGAATTTCTTCTGATTGTAAATGACAATTTCCTATGAAACCAAAACTTCTGACTTGGGGCTTGTTTCTGTACAAAAAACATTTCCAGCATGGAAATTGTATGTAAACTCTTTGGAAACTTCTTGGAAAGGTTTATGAGAAGTTTCTTTTATAATGTATGGGAGATGTTGCGTAGATATTTTCTGGGATATTAGTAGGGAGAATGATGGCACCTATTTTCTAGTAAATTGGCTAATTTTCAAGATACTTTCACAAAAGTATTGGTAAAATTTGTCACATGTACACTTAAAGTTACGTATAAACTGGTATAGATTATTATTATTGTCCTGAATCTCAAAAACCACACAAGTCTATTGTCCCGAATCTCAAAAACCACACAACAGACTTGTTTTTTTTCCTGGAGAGTTTTCAGACCAAGAAGGTTCGTCGACTATATATAAGAGGAGTTTTTCTTTCTAGTTATCTTTAGTTTAAAGATCGTGAGCCTGTTGATGTTGAAAGTTCGATCTAATACTAATTAGGGTGGCATCATTTTTCAAAATGTTTGAACTTTCTATTATATATACATTACAGTACACAACATATTACGATAAGAGAAACAACAAAGGGCAGGCCACTGAGCACCTACAATTTATTAGAACATGAAGAACCACCTCAAAGTGGAGGATAAAGGCCCAAGGTAACAAAATAAAAAAATTGGCCATGCCACAAAATCGAATGGTTTTGACTCCACAAAGTCAAATGGTTTTGAATCCCATTAATGGGGGATACAAAAACATCCAAATCACCATCAATATTAACCATAAATCGATATCCCTTGTATGAGCTGTATGGGTTAGACACCCATAGACAATCAACCGAAGGGGTGAGTTTGCTCATCATCATGTCTGGATATGGTTCCCCATCCATTGTGCAATGACTCCCATGATACATTTATAGTCCAACACAACTCAACTTTCGACAATGGTTATTAATTCTCAAAAATTTGAGTAGGATGGTGGGGAATTTGTCATTGCACAAAGGCAAGCACCTAAGGCTGTTAAGTCTTTTCACCAACCAATTATAATTTCTTTGTTGACAAAGTTGTGGCCCACCCAATTTTTACGCTGTCAAGAGGGGTCTTATCATTGTTGTTTTGATTGCCTAGAGGAAGCTCCTCGTGGGACTTGGTTGATGGAGAATAGATCACTATCCCATGTGCCATAAGTAGTGTAAGGTGGTCTAGCTCTGTGGCGACCTTCTTTGCTTGACACTATCTTGAAGGACAAATTGATTAGTACCATTATCTTTTGCGTTGAAGAAAAATGTAAACTAGCTATCTGGCTATAGAAAATATTACCATTTTGGAATTTCCAAAGGTAGAAAGTACTTCAATCTGAAATGTATGCCATATCTTGGTAAAATTGGTAATCTAGGGGTAGTCATCCCTTAAGAGAGAATTTCCATGAGATCAAGGAAGGGTGAAGTGACTATATATAGATTTGTTCCATGTCCAGGGAGCTTAATTTTTAGCTGTTTGTTTGGTTTATTATGGGGCACCACAAAGGAGACAAGGGGAGCAAGGACACCTAGATTGGACGAGCAATGACCTAAGGCCAAACCATAGTAAATTATTGAGCATGCAAAACATGCTTTTTTGGGTTTAGAGCCCTTATGTTATCTTGGACTAAAGCCTCTAGGATTTCTTGAGTTCGACATTGAGTTTGACATAAATATATATAGTGGTCCTCAACCACTAGTAAGCATCACCAAGCTTACTCTTTTTGAAAGATTTGGAATGGTTCTACTTTTAATCTTTCCACCATTTTGCAAGGGTCTAAATATCAAGTTTAAAAGATGTTGAATCTAAAATTAGCTCGTTATCCTTTTCAAGATAATTTCATTCGTATTGTTTAGTGTGAATTGGGCTTTGAGTTCATTCCAAAGCACCCAATATGATATGAGCACAATCATACTACATTGTAAATATTCACACACAAGAAATAAGAATGCAATTGCAAAAGGAGTTTGTTGAACTCTATATATGTTGCACACTGTATATTCCATTAGCTATATACAAGAGTACAAAATTGTGTTAGTTTGTGGTAGGTGAAGAGTTAGGTGGAGGTAGTTGGATAATAGGCGAGGTTTATAAAATTTGAGGCACAAAATGACGAGATACAAATATAATAGAATTTGGACAGTCATCAATTCCTTCTTGCATACATGAAATTATTTCCAAGTTTTGTTAAGATAAGGAAACTGTCCCTCAATTTTTGATTGGTATAACAACATGTCTTGGGTGGATAAAGTAGCCAAAATTTGTGGCCAACCAATGAAGTGGTATTTTGGTGCTGTCTAGTGGATCTAGTGTGGACATCAAGTAGAGTATCTTCATGGAAAAGGAGGTTGAAAATCAAGGATCAATTGTTGAGATTTAATCGAGTCAATGAGAGAATTGATGCAACCAATTCTTACCCAAATTCTGAAGTAGTCTCCGCACATGTGTGCTAAAGAGAGTGCAAAAGCCAAGCACAAGCACTGAAAATAGAAATAAACAACTGCTTTTATTAGAAAATATGCCAATCACAAGAGAAAACACCAAAACTAAGTCCCCTCAGGTTTATAACACTTCGTATTTCAGATCAAGAAGATCACAAGATGAGATGATACAAATGAGAGTTTCGGTTATGTATATATATGCAACTCAAGTGAGATGTCCTCCCAATAGTGATCATGGGCCCACATTACAATTAGATTCTGAGTTGCTCTGAAAGTGTTTAAACTTTACGCCAATGTTTTCGAACTTAGACTTAGACTTGGAACCAATTGAGGATCCAACTAGACTCAAATCAGACTTGGATTAGAATCAGACTGGTTCATAGTTTATGAGTTGGTGTACTAAAAAATACATAAAATATTAAAATTTTAATGAAATAAATATATTTTAAAGATTCCAAACTATTAGGGATGAAATATGCAAAGTCTGCCCATGTATATACCATGTAAGGGTGAATATAACAAAATGGCATTGGGTGCAATACATATTCAAAACAAAATACATAATCAATGAGGCTCCAAATGGCCTCTAGAGTCCAAAACCATGCTACAAGCTACTAGCCTGCTACGTATGATTGATCAACATGATCAATCATCAAACTCACGTGATCCTCGGCATGAGCTATACCATTCTTTGGCTCAGACTTGTTGGACTCCTTAGGGACATCACAACTCTTTAATGCTGCTCCATGAACTCCAAATGCTCACTAATGCTCAATGAGAGAGGTGTGAGGCAAATAGTGGGGGGGTGGTTCTCTATATATTGTCATTTTAGGGTTTAGGGAGCATGAAAGTCTAGTTTTTCAATTTTAGTAAAAATAATTCTCCCCCCAAAAAGCTTTGCAACTTGTAGGAGGTCGAGTCATTACGGGTTCGGTTAGTTCGGTACCAAATCCATTGGTTTGTAAACCGAATCGGGTGGTTTGAGGATCGAGTTAGCACCCTAAGACATTAACACAGTCAAATTGGTTGAGTACGAGTTTGAGTTGGTCGAGTTTTAAAACACTGGTTTACACCATGCTAGGGGTGTGCTTTATGTGGTGTGGAGTGCATGGTGAAACTTTGGCCTCTTGTTGAATTTACATTTTTTTGGTTGATTGACATTTAGAAAGCTTACTATAGGTGGATGCTTGTCCTTGTGATATGTGTTAGAGAAGGCACACTTCTTATGGAGCTAGTTATTTTATGTGGCATTGACTTCTTATACATGGCATGCTTGTTAAGGTGCATGGTGACACCCTAGCTCCTTATTGTATCTTAGATTGTTTTGTCGATTAACATTAGGAGAGCTTAGTATAGGTGCGTGCTTGTTCTTGGGATATGTTCTAGAGAAGACACACTTCTTATGGATGTAGTTATCTTATGTGGTATTGACATCTTATACATAGCACACGTGTTGAGGAGGATGGCACCTTGGCAAATGATGTGGAGCTATCTTGTGGAGGACCACTATGCATTAGGAGGAAGGGTGCTTGGCCCTGGGAGCATCGGGACCACATTGCACACTTTAGTAGATTGAGCACTTGGCTTGAGGGCGTCTTGCCTATAGGGTGCCATGTTTCGAGTTTTTTGTGGACTTGAGACATATATTTGGAGGAGCAACATTGGAGCTTATGATGAGGAGCACTTAGCTTGGAGAATGTATCACTTAGGAGGTGGTGTACACTTAATCAAGTGGCTTACAGGTTCAATGTTGCAAACATTGACATCAAAAAAATATCACCGAGGGTCCGAAAATGAAAATATTGACAACATTGGGGAAAATATCGAAAAATGTCGTAAGAATGAAAAAAATACAAAAATATTCATTTTTTTTTTCAAATTTTTAAATATCTAAAGCATCAACAACATCAAATAAATGCATTTCCACATAAATATGAAAATATAATTGATATATAAGATGTATAATATGTCTAGTAAACTCGAATATATCACAGATCAACATTGAATCATGTTCTGACTCTAAAGCCTCAAAATATCATCAAAAAATACAATAAATGTATCTCATCATCATGAGTCATCTACAATGAAATCAGATAAATAAACTAACAATTCTCTCTACCCCTTTTACGGGCAAAGGTGATGGCTTTAGAAACGGATTTTCCTTTAGAGGAAGAAGGCCCCGGGGTTGGCATTGGACTTTGATGTCCTGTAGAAGAAGGAGCTAGACTCTGGTGTCCTCTACTAGTGCCATTGCCAAGTGCAACTCGCTCTGTCGAAGTCTGTGAAGAAGATATATTCATGTGCATCCATATGAATCCAAAACTTATACACAAATATGAAAAGTTTCATGTAAATAGAAAGTAAGGGTGCATATAACCAAAATAGTATCGAGCACAATCCATCTCTGAACCAAAATACATCAACAAGAGGCTGTAAATGGCCTCTAGAGTCCAAAAAAAATCATGCTACAAAAAGTAATTACATATCATCAAAATCATTGCCTATATTAGGATCCTCATCATCAGTGTCACTCTCTAAGCTTTAAAATAAGATAGAAAAATCTTAACATGCCTAATAAGTGATTTTACTTGAGTGAAGGATACGATTTTACTATGTTCATGACAGAAGAGTTCAACAATCAATGCCACCAACATCAAGGTACATAGAGGGCTTGGTGCTCTTGAATAAATGCCAGTTACATAACCTCATACATGATAGAATCTTAGTGGAAATGTTGCAATACTGCCAATCTTGAAATTCTGAAAACCATTAAGTCTGTTGAATTTTGAATGGGACCTTAAATTCTACTTTTTGCATATGAAGTCCAATGAAGTTAGAACCACTCTCAAACATCTTGAAACAATCAATGGTTATGTTAAAAATTTAAGTAAAATGATGAAAATGAAATATAAAGGAGAATGTCACTTTTAATTTAAGAATTTAATATTGCCATTAATTAGTAGACTACTAGCCTCTTTATGTTTGCAAAATGAAAAAAAAAAACTAAGTTTTCGGCTCTTGCTCTCTAAACCCTACACTCTATTTGCAAAATGACACTTTAAAAACAAAAAAAAAAAAATTGTCTTTTAATTTGTGACTGTCTGCAGCCCTACGACATTTTCCATCAACTCACAATATTATCTCGCTATTTTTGAAAATATCACGATATTATTGCCGGAGGAAAATATTGCGATTTTTGGGCAATAATATCACCGACCCTCAAAATGACAATAATATCGCGATGTCAGCGATATTATCGCGATGTTGGTAACAATGATTAGGTTCCTTGTGGACTTAGCCCACTTTCTATTGTTGGCCTCCCTTGCCTATCTTATAAATGGAGGAGAGTGTCTTTGCATTCACAACTTAGTCACTAGATCATATGTAACTTCTTCTTGATACTGTGGTCCTTATGCTTGTGTGATGCAAGAGTTGAAATGATTATGTGAAGACTTAGTGTGCTAGGGTTTGTGTGAGATAAACCCTAGAGAAGACTTGGAGTGCTAGGGCTAAAGTCTTGGTGTGACCAAGACCTAGGATTTGTGGCATGAGACCCTAGAGAAGACTTGGAGCACTTGATGCTCCTGGAGCTTGTGCGATGCAAGCTTGTGAATCTCCTTGAAGATTTTTGTGGTACAAGTGGGAGATCCAAGGGTGGACTTGTTGGTGTGATGATAGCTTGTTGTGGAGGCTTTAGTGCGACTATGAGAGCTTGGTGAGATGCCTTTCTAGGCCATGGTATTGCAGGTTAAGGTTTGTTGTTGATTGTGAATGCCCTAGCTAGGGTTTGGTAGCAATTGGAGTGTCCTTGCTTGAATGAGTTGAAGGACATGTTGTACCAACTTGAGATGAGCTACGGTATTTGTATTGTATCTTCATTTATGGAGTAATACGAAGTGTGCCATTCTTGTTCAAATTTGTATGTTGTATAAAAGAAAATCAGACTTGTCTTTTCACTGTTTATGTGTGGTTTCTTGTTTGTTTCTATATGCTAATTTATTAGGACAACTTTGTTGACATGTTTTGTGATTTTGCATGCCAAGAAGATACTAGATATCAGATTTACTGTTGTAACTATTATAATTTTCAGATCTGGTTGATGAAAGAGATTGTGCCTTAAGGGTTGTGAATCTTTTCTCCTTCAAGTACATATTTTAGTGTCCATTTTTTTGATCTTGCATAGTGATTTGGTTGGACAAAAGCAATGTATATTGTTTCTATAATATAAATTTTAGATTCAACCATAAGATTGAAATCTCTATGAAATAGATTTGGGGAACCACAAGTAAATGAAGTGAAATTTCTAAAGTGTAGATTTTCAAAATTTTCACATGGTATTAGAGTTGGTTTCACTGAGATTTCTCTCTTCGTAAAGGAGTTGGATATTTCAGTTATTCTGTCCTTGGGAAAGGCGCTTGACATGTGATAGCTTGTTGGGTTTGAAACCCAAGTGTGCTTGGGAGAAGCACTTAAACTTTAGAAGGGTTATCTACTTGATTTGTTGATGATTTTTCTTTGTGATGTGCTTCATATTTATTGGGATGACTACATTTGATCTTAGAGGGTGTGACAGGCTGAAAGGTGCTTCCAATTTTACATCGTGGAAGAACACGCTACAAATAGAATTGGAAGAGGTTGAGCTCTGGGAACTTGTTGAGAAAGTGATCACTACACCTATTGATCCAAAATAGTTGGCTGAGCATAATAAAAAGGAGGCCAAGGAAAAGAGATCCATTCTTGATTTGGTGAAGGATTATTTGATCACTCACATCGAAGTGAAGAAGACAAACAAGAAGATGTATGATGCCTTTATTGCATTGTAATTTGTACTAGAGTGTCGATATATCTAGGAAAATGTTCTTGAGAAACAAGTTCTTATCCATCTACATGAGCAATAGACTTAGTGGCTAGCTACTTGGGGAGAATGAAAAGTTAAGATATCACTTGGTTGCCATAGGGGAAAAAGTGGAGGATGAAGAGTAGGTTCCTATTGATTTGAATGAGTTTACTTCATCTTGGAAACCTTTGTACAAGGTATTTGTGTTAACTTTCGAGGTTACTTCGAAAGTGTTTACACCATGTTTATTGACATTTGGGGTACATGGTGTATGATCAACCCCTGGATGGTATGTGATGGATTTGCACATGAGAGATGATTCATAATGGATTTTCATATTAGAGATGACTTACTCAGTGGTTACTTTACCTTAGTTGGGTGCTTGCATGATATTATTCCCTAGGGTGTTGGAGATCTCTTGACAACTTTGGTGACGTTCAACATGATGGTCACATGGAGTTGGTTGCTTGCTTGGAGAATGCCCCTACTTTGGAGGAGTGTTTTGCATATTAGAGGAGGGCATTGTGCCCTATACAACGTGTGGTAGCTTGTATACTTGCATGGAGTCTTGTAGTTGATTTAGGGATGCTTGGTCTATAACAATGTTCATGCAAGGGGAGTGGATCCAGTGGAGTACATGGCCTATGAGGTTTGTTGGAGTCATTGGTGGCTTGCACGAGGAGCATTGTGTTGATTTTTCAATAAACAAGGTTAAGCATGAAGTTCATTTCATTTTAGCATTTTACTTAACCATAACCAATAATGTTGCAACAACCAAGATCACAGGAAGAAACACCATGCACAGAAACACAAGAAGTATCCTAGGAAACCCTTCTCAACAAGGGAAGAAAACCCAACCAAAATCCTTTTCTATAATCTTCAAGAGAAATACCTTCACCACCAATAAACCTAGCACACAAGAGGGTGATCAAACCCTATAAGACTAGCACCCAAGAGAGGTGCACACTTTTCCCAAGAAGGTGTACTTGCTGAAATTTCCAAACTCTCTTGAAAGATATGATTCCTCAATGGGGAATTTACCTTTACTTATACTAGACTAGACTTGTCAACAAAAGTGTCTATTGGCACAACATGGAACCTCAATAGCTCACAATAT
>JASDQU010173274.1:0-12566 GCA_032191745.1 Picea mariana
ATGAGGATACAAAAATTTTGAATTTACATCTTGGATTGTTACATGATCCTAGATGTAAATATTCCACCAGGAGTAACAAGGACTATTACAGATGTGAAGAAAGTACTGATAAATGAATTTCAGAAACCTAGTTCAGAAGATCTGTACATGAATGAAATGATTGAAATCAGGAAAAAAGAGGTGAGTTTGTTTGGGAGATTCATCATAGGTTTAAGCATATCAAAGGTAATTTGAAATATTCCATGACTGGCATGCAACATAGGCACTTATTTGTGAACTCACTGTTACCACATTTGAAATACCGATTGAGACAACAAAATTTCAAAACTAAATTAGAGGCTCTACAAGAAGCCTTGCAACTGGAAGAAAACTAGTATCAAAAGGCAGATACAGTAGTAGATGAGATGAAGGAGTACCTAAAGAACCTAACATTTCAATTGAACCATAACAAGTGAAAAGAGAAAAGAGAATCTATTTGGTGTATCACATGTAGGATAGAAGGACACCATAAGAATGAATGCCCAACTTTCGCACAATACATGGTAATAAGAGTACCAAACCCTTTTTCAATAGGAGGACCATGGTGTGAGATTTTTAAAACACATGGGCATGATATGTATCATTTTACAATGATGCAGAAGTATAAGACAGTACCCAAACGTTTATACTACAATTTTTGCAACTTAGTGGGTCATGATGATAAAGATTATAGGACAATGGAGCTGATGAGAGAAAGAACTTAATATACTTAGAAGGTGCAAGAAGAAATGATGATAGTCACAAGATGCACCTCAGTTCAACTAGGTACCACCACCATATAACAATGCACAACAACCGTATAACATAGTGCAACAACAATACAATAATGCACAACCACAATATAACCATGTGCAGTATAACCAGGTACCTCAGTACAATGCACCACGAGGAGATCGGGATGGATACATAGGTGGAGGATGAGCTAGAGGAGGATTTGGATAAGGCAGAAGTCTAGTAGTGTGCCAAAACTTCCAGTAACCATGACATTATGAAAGGGAGTTCCCAATTCCACTAGCGACAAGTATGTTTTTTCGCACAACAAACCATGATACAAAAGATTGTTTGACACTATTGGGGAAGATCCACGAAAAAAGGAACCATAAGAAAAAGAATGTCTAGTGGATCTTTGCAAAATCCAGGGATGATGGAAGAAATATCAATATAGTCACACGCGGAGAAACTAATATAAGAGCCGACACAATAAGACAAGACCCAGCGCAACATCAATGGGTGAAGAAGAATATTGACCCACAAAAGTAGTTTGATGCATTGAAAGAAAAGGAAACATTCAAGGAGGCAGGACAAGAGATTCTCAAGAAAAATGTTTTGTCTACATCAGTCGCACAAAAAACTCAAAATTCAACAATGTATGAAATTCATTTATCAATGGACCACACCAGTGAAGCACAACCTTTAGAGAAAGTAAGTAATATAAAAGGTTTTCTGCAATCCATTCAAATTTCTTCACTGAACTTCATTTGTAGTTGAGTTTTTTTTCCTATAGCATAGATTTCACTATCAATGGTGGATTTTTTCATTGTAGTTGGGTCTTTTCTTGTTGGTATCATAGATTGTTGGTGTATGGGTCATATCCTTCTTTGGGAGGATGAGTTTTGAATAGGTGGTCAAACTACTATTGTGGACTACATTTCCTGAGGTGAGAGTTGAGTCATCTATTTTGTGGATTGAAATATCCATGTTCGGCGTATTATTCAAAATCTAGGTCGATTTATCCATTGTGGAATTTCATTTCTGACTGTGGAGGGCGATTGAAGATTTATGGAGTCAAATATTTCACCTTAGGAAATGTATATCGGGCTTGGACTATCCAACAGAGGGACTTTCTATCCTCTTGGAACTCTCATCTCATTTACTGGATTTAACTCCATTATTTAAGGTTGAGTTAAGAAGAAAATGGGTCTAACTTTAGTTGATAGAGGATGTGGGGATTATAGATGACATTATGTACTTGTTGGCTGCATAGGAAAGTTCCTTCTAGTGTATCAATACCTCAGAGCACTCATATTTCCATTGATGTATCATATCTAGAAGCTACTATAAAGAGGTCAACATTTAATAAAGTATCATTTTTATGCCTGAGAAATATATTGTTATTTTTTGCTATTATATTCATAGTACTTTCTTTCTCTCAGCAAAGTATACATGCGTTTATGCATTATTTATTTAAGAGTTACAATAAACACATACACACCAGAGTTTTTATACATGTATCAATTGTATCAAGAATTAAAATGGTGAAGTTGGATAATAAACAATTTTATAATCATATACACACAGTTATCATCACGTGGAAAAATAATAAGAGGAGAATAGCAGAAATTTTGGGATTGTAATCCAACTTTTTTGGAAAAATTATCGGCCTGATAAATTAAGTAAAAATTCCCAGTATTCAGTTGGACTATTAAAATGGTATTAGATCATTTTATTTGTTATCACATGAAATTGTTGAGTGTCATGTGTAGTTGTTGTTTAGACCTAAGTCTGCACCTCTGCCCCGTCTCTCTCTTTTTTTCATACCTTCCTAGAATTTTTTCCTCCTCTGGTTGATAAAGTCATTTTCCCTTTTGTTAAATCACTTGGTTTTCCTTATTGTCTTGCTTGACTAATTATTTGCACAATTTTTTTTATGTGTTTCTTGAAATATAAATACATATCGTGATTTGGTTCGAATTATTGGTCATCTTATTTTCCATTAATTTAGCTCATAGTAGGTTGTCCAAGTCCTTTGTTTGCACAATAAACAACCATGAGCACAAAACACAACATTCAAAGAAGTCCATTTCAGACTTGAAATACAACCAAACAAAGAGGTTCAATTTTCAACGGTGGAGATCCCATGAGCGTTTTAGATTAAATACTCTCATGCATTCGGAGTTTCAAAGTCGTGCAAGGCTTAAAGACCAGACAAAAGCTCCAAACTGTCAAAGTGTTGAAGAACGCGACACGCATCCACCGAGGAGACATGGCATTTATTTCAGAACACCACATCACTCTAGGCTCATACTACTCCAAGAGTTATACAAACTCTGCATGTAAAGAATATCAAACCTCGAAGTGACGAAGACACTTGGCACTCATTAGTTCAGAGGTGTGGTGCTCATCCGTCAAATAGACATGGAATCCATCTGGAGAAGAGACATGGCACTTAGTTCAATCACCTTTTGGAATATCATTTGCTCATTCTCAAGTGACACATATCACTATCCTTTTGTGACACATTGGCAGCTGTTACATCATATAACATCAGGCCACCACGTCACTCCGGGCTCGTACTACTCTAGGAGAAATTCATGCTTCACAATCCAAAACTCTCGAGGCCCGAAGTGCTGAAGCACATGGAAACCATTAGTTCAGACACGTGACACACTCATTAGTCATGAAACATGGCACTCATTCTAGGTCATTTGGTTGTGTCATTCACCCATTTCCACATGAAACGTGTCACCCTTTTTTCCATGACACGTCATTACAATGACGTCAGGAGACCATGTCAGATTCAGGAGATCATCCTCCAGGAGTTATTCCTGCTCAGCATCCAAAGCTATCAAACGCTAAAATTGGCGCTATCTCTAAACATGATTAAAGGGATMTTGGAKTTGGAAGATGAATAAACTTTAGTAGGGGCGCTAAAATAGCAGGGTTACCTAGATCATAGATTGCAACAAGATCGACGACCACACTTCATTGCAGAGACAAAACATGCTCGAACRTTAAAATCATAGAGCGGTCTTGGAATTGAAGCCATGGTATAGCTAAAGAGGTATGTGGAAWTTGGTGGTGGATTGYAGTAGTYAGAGCGGTGTGAATCCAAACCTCCCTTGAAAAMTTCCACAATCATGTTCTTATATAGTGTCCAATCCGAGAGCAGTGCGTGGCAACAAAAGAAGGGAGTTMCCAGATCGCATATTGTGACAAGTTCAACAGCCACACTTCATTACAGAGACAGAAAGTGCTCAAACATTAACATTTACGACCATTCTATCAATAGGAAGAAAGGAGCTACAGAATCTAAAGAGCAGTTTTACAAAGGACATTAAGGAATGACACTACACACTAGACATTACAGTCATAGGTTTTGAATTCCTTTCTTCTTGACTTTGATAATTTGGAGGGAACCAAAGATAAACAGGTGGCAACTGGAGATCAGCATACGAGCTTGGAGGACACGTGGAACTAGAGAATATGTGCCAAAGAAACAAGACATGTCGTTCATTTTTTGTTAGAGTGGTTACCAATAGGCTCCTTGATTTTAGGAGTTTGTTAAATCTATTGGTACATATGTTAGACCTGTATCAGTTTTAGGATAATCCTAGGATAGGAAGGTCATCTCATACCCCTAGCTGTTGTCTATTGTTTTGATTGTAAATACATCATATGAATGATACGAGAGGTTTGTATGGTTGAACAAAGATCCATTTATGTAATGTTTTGACTAAATAGAGTTTTTCTCTAGTTATGTATTAGACTTGAGACATTTTCATTAATATAAGTCAATTTCCTTTCATCATCTTGTTTCTTCCTATTCTAAAATGTTCATGATTGGATGATCCATATGAGATGTTGTGGTTGTGTTATAATGGAGGTTTGATTATAATACTACTATTAATGTTTTTCAGTGTTTTAAACTTTAAGTTCAAGAATTTCTTATGACTAAGTTTCTCTTCTCCTAGTTGCTTGAAGGCCTTATGCATATAGCAGAGATATCCACGTTCCTCACTAAGTCTTCCCTATATTCATCTTTATTCTGAAACCATTGACTGAAGTTAATAAAAACCTCATTTTCTTATGCATCCTAGCCCATATTTATGTGTTAAACATTCTTATGCTAAGCTTTGTCCATTTGACCTTTAATAATTAATTTACATTCATAAACCTTTTTATGGGTACTAGGCTTATCCTATTGCAATCTGAGGGTGATTCTTAGTGATAACTTTCTTGGCACCATTTTCAGGGAACAAATTGAAAACATTTCCCTAGGATTGAATGAAAATGAAATATTGATTCTCAAGGTGCATTAGAAATCAATATATTGAATATTGCAACTTGCACCTGGCGACTCCATTGTTTCATTTGTGGCTCCCAAAGGCAGACACATGAGGTCTACTCCACATATACTTATGGAAACACCTAAAGTGAACCCAGAGAATATTATCAAGAAAGGAAAGGCTTCTCAAGAATGATTTTCAACTGATGTTCCAGGTACTTTTGGTCATTTACATGATTCTAATTTTAAAACTCCAATAGATATATCCAATTCTCCTCTTTTACCCTCTACTGAAGTTTCTAGAAATTTGGATTTTGAAAATTTTCTTGTTGTATACTCTTCTTTTAGCCCAAAATTGAAAGAAGAAAGTTTTGAAACACTTGCCTCTCCYGATGTTGTAAGTTGGTTCATACTTGAGAGATTAGAAKATTTTCCTTCTTTATTCTTTCCTACTCCTCCTATCAAAGTTGTTGTGACTAAAGAGGAGGAAACATTTTTTCCCTTCGACCCTATACATCTTCCTATGAAAACTRAAACCTCTCCATCCAAGCTCCTTATTTCTCCAAAAATACAAGTTGTAGTTGTACCTGTCAAAGCTCCATCTCACCCTTGTTATCCTACAKTTCACAACCCAATGACAAGTTCTAATCTTCCTAGAAATAGGATGGATGCCATAGTGGCTGCTAGGTGTGCCCCTCTTATTTTACCTCAGCCTATGAATTATTTCCCAGTTGGATACTACCTTAAGTACATGCCCAAATTCACGGGGGAGGAAGACGRAACTACAGAAGAACACCTTGTAKATTTTTATAGTTATGCAGATAATCTTAACATTGAGAATGAGGATGTATGGATGAGGGTGTTTGTACAGATCCTTGATGGTGAGGATAGAAAATTGTTTCTGGGTTTGACTTTTCAATCTATTTTTGGGTTTGAATCTTTGGATGATGATTTATTGAGGTATTGGGGGGATAAAAAGGATTTCCTTTATTATATTACATAATTTGGGTGACTTCAGAGGAAGGAGGGGGAATCTGTTGCAGGATTCTAAAAAGACTTAATTAAATGTACAACAAGATTCCCACTGAAGTAATTCCTACAGAAACCTCTACCAAGATTACCTATTCCAATGATTTTGAACCTGACCTTTTCCTCCTATTGAGATAAAGAAGATCTACCTCTCTAGCTCATATGCAAGATGCAACTTTGGAAGTAGAATCTAACATATTGTCATCTGAAAAACTTAGGGGAAAATTAGATAGAGACAGAAATAAAGGTAGGGCTGAATCTTCAACCTCAAAATACATTGTTGTCCACCCTCAATTTGATGAACTTACCAAATTGGCAAAATCAATTTCTGTTGAAATGGAGAAGTTGAAACTTGAAGGAAAACAGAACTATCGGAACACACAAAATGTTGATAATAGAGGTAATTACAGAAGAACAAATAATGCCCCTCAGGTCCTCCAAAGAGATAGAAGAAATAGGGACAGGGATGATAAAAAATTTCAATCCCCTCTCCAAAATAACCTTGTTGTTGATGAAGAAGGATGGGATGAATAAGTTGATCCTGAAATCCATTGTTTTGGTGACACCTCTACATATCCTCATTTAACCCAATCTGGATATGAAGAGTCTCTCATGGATATTCAATTAAATTAATTGAGTAAAGGGTAAAAACCAATGAAAATCCAAGTAAATACAACCTAAGATCATAAAAGAAAGAGGGAAATATTGACACTTCAAATAAGCCCACTAAAACAAAAACAAAAATTCTAAGAATGTGGAAGCTAGCAGCAAAGAAAAATATGCACAAAACCCCCAAACATTGGTTAAGATCCCTACCCCAGAAGTTAAGGAGATTCTGAAATATCCATCCTCTTTTATCTTTTGGAGCAGATTAAGAATGAAGAATTCAAAAGATATCTTCCAAAATGTTGCAGCATGAGTCTTCCTCAAATTCCACAGATTCAATCAACCTTCAAGATGAAAAATCATTAGTCATATTGGGACCTTTGGTAGAGGATAGGGATGACTCTTCCCCCCCTTTATACACATCTTTAAAAATTCATGTTAAAGTGTTGCACAACTTCTTGATGGACTCAGGGGAACCTCATAACCTCATGCCTAAAATTTTCATGGATGAGATTGGGTTGGAAATTACAAAAAATTACCATGACCTATACTCATTTGATTCTAGCAAGGTGAAGTGTCTTGGGGTTATTAAAGACCTGGTTGTTACCATGTTCCAATTTCCAATGAAAAGTGTGGTCATGGATATTGTGGTAGTTGATGTCCCCCATAAGTTTGGGATGCTCTTTTCAAGATCTTGGATCAAAACACTAGGGGGAACTTTGAAGATGGACCTTTTATATGCCACCATTCTTGTTTTTGGGGGAGAACATAGAAGGCTTTATAGGGAGGCATAACTAGCTTACACCATCAATGTTGAAGCAAATACTACCAACCACCCTATTTTTGCAATTAATATTGATTTATGATCCAGTATATTACAACTCACTAATGCTCCTCAACCAGTTATTGAAATCAAAAAACAACCTCTTACCTCTTGTGAAGATCCTCCTCCTAATACCTTTGTTTGGAAGATTTGTTTTGATAGAGCCTCTTCTAAGAAGGGTGTTGGTGTTGGGGTAGTCTTTATTTCCCCTACCCAAGAGACTATATCTTTGTCTTACAAGCTTGAATTTGAAACTACAAATAATGTGGCATAATATGAGGCTCTTGTTTTGGGTTTGAGGGATGCTAAAGACATGAATATTGAAGAGCTAACTGTGTTTGGATATGTTGAATTAACTGTCCACCAAGTCAAAACTATGTATCAAGCTAAACACCCCGGGTTAAGGACTTACAAAAATGAATTTTGGGATCTTGTTGATAGTTTATTCTTAGATTTTAATATCTCATTTGTTCCAAGAGAGGAGAACACTATGGTGGATTCCTTGGTTGTTTTATCAAGTAGTTTTAGAGTTCCTTTGCCCCCTAAATTCAAATATGATGTGTAAGTGAAGTATAGACCCTCTATACCTGAGAATGTCAAACATTGGAATGTTTTTGAGGATGATCTTGAGATAAAAATATTTCTTGAGACTGTGGATTATTTTTTTGCCTCACATATTGATCAAGATCATGATACTGAAAAAATCCCTCGTGATGATACTTTTATGAATAAAATTGTTGACCATCATATTGTTCATTTTCCCAGTAACCATATTCCAAAAGGACTAGTCCCCTTGAAGAGATTGTTTGAAAGAAATTGTGTTGTTGTAAAGGTTAAAGGTTTAACTGAAAAATGTTGATGTGACTAAATGCAATTTAGGTACAGAGGAGGATCCAAAGTATGTTAAATTGTCTAGCAACTTGTCAAAAGAACAAAGGAATGAGTATGTTAATATTTTAAAGGAGTTTGTTGATGTGTTTTCCTAGAAATATGAAGATTTAAGAACATATGACACAAACATCATTGAACATAATATTCCTTTGAAAGATGAGACCAAGCCCTTTAGGAAGAAACTTAGACAGATAAATCCCATGTTGCTGCCTATTATGGAAAAAGAAGTGAAGAAGTTGTTGGATTCCAAAATCGCCATTCCTTTGAGATACTCTGAGTGGGTGGATAAGTTGGTCCATGTGAGGAAGAAAATGGGGAAATTATACTATGTGTTGATTTTAGGAATTTGAATAGAATCTCTAAGAAAGATAATTACCCCTTGCCAAATATGGAGCATATTTTGCAGAGAGTCATTGGTTCATCTAGCATGTATATGATTGATGGATGTTTTTTGGCTACAATTAGATCTTTGTCTTCTTTGAATATAGAGAGAAGATAACCTTCACTACTCCTTGGGGCGCATTCATGTCTGCTAAAATTCCCTTTGGATTGATGAATGCAGGAGCGACCTTTCAACGAGCAATGGAAATTCCCTTCATTGGGGAGAAGAAAAATTTTGTAGTTATCTATCTAGATGACATTAAAGTGTTCTCAAAATTTGATAAAGATCATTATCATCATTTGAAAAAGGTCTTCCTGAAGTGCATAAATTTTCATCTCTCTCTCAATCCTAAGAAGTCTTTGTTTTCTATGAAGGAAGGTAAGTTATTGGGGCATATTGTATCAACATAAGGGGTAATAATTGATATAAGCAGAGAAGAGGCCATCCAAACCTTATATTTTCCTATATCCAAGAAAGAACTCTAGTCTTTCTTGGGGAAAATCAATTTTCTAAGAAGGTTCATCTCTAAGTTTGTTGAATTAGTGAAGTACATTGCAACCATGCTTAGGAAAGGAAATGAAGTTAAATGGACCATTGAGGCTCGACACGCTTTTGATCAGATAAAAAAGGCCTTGATTGAATCACATGTGCTCATCATCCCTGACTATTACAAGGAGTTTTTGATATTTTCCTTTGCCTCATTTGACACATTGGTTGTTGGTTTGCTGCAGAAAAATGCATAGGGGTTAGAGCATCCAATTTCCTTTTTCGGCAGATTATTGAGGGATGTAGAAATGAGATATGATATTATGGAAAATAAGGCTTATGATTTGGTCAAATCCCTCAAGGTTTCAGAGTATATGTTCTGCATTCAAAGATTGTTGTATATGTTTTGTCAACCTCAGTGAAACATATACTTATCCAACCTGACATAGATGGGAAGAGGAGAAAATTGATTTCTAAAATTTTGGAATTTGACCTTGAAATGAAGCCCACTAAATTAGTAAAAGTACAAGGTTTAGAAAGGTTTCTAGATAAATCAAATTTCAAATCTTTAGGGGTTAATTTCATGAACATAAACTCATAAAATCAACAAGTTGAATTTGTCGATAAAATCTCCCATGTTAGCCCAAATTTGGTAGAATGCACTTGGTATAAAGACATCATATATTTTCTGCAGAAGTTGCAGCCTACTCATGGTTTAGACAAGAACAAGGTGAAAGATTTGAAGCTTAAAGCAACCAGATATTGTCTAATTGGTCATGTCTTATATTGGAAAGATCCTCTAGAAGTTCTTTTGAAATGTCTAGATCGACAGGAAGCCCAAAAGGCCATGACTAACTTTCATGACAAACTATGTGGGGACCATCATTTTTGGATAACCACAATCTATAAGATCCTCAAAGCTAAGTATTTTTGGCCTAGCATTTTTACTGTTGTTTGTGAAAATATTAGAGCTTGTGTCAAATGTGAAAAGTTTTCTAGAAAGCCACAACTCAAATATTTTCCTTTGAATCATGCGGTAGTTTCTAGACCATTTCATCAATGGGGTCTTGACTTCATTGGGGAAATCCACTCAACTTCAAGTGGTCAACATAGGTGGATTTTGAATGCCACTGATAATTTCACCAAGTGGATACAAACTATTCCTAAAAGGAATTCCTCCCACAAGTTAATCATTAGTTTTTGTGAGGATATCATGTCAAGATTTGGTTGTCCAAGAAAGATTGTTACTGACAATGTTGCATCCTTCAAAGATGAACCATTGATCAAGTTTTGTGAGTAGTATGGTATTGCATTAGTCCATTCTACTCCTTCCTACCCCCATGGAAATGGTTTGGCAGAGTCCTCTAACAAGAGCCTCATAAAGATCATAAGGAAATTGTTAGAAGACAACAAGAAAGCATGGGACTCAAAGATGAAATTTGGCTTATGGGTTGATAGAGTTACAACAAAGAGGTCAATTGGTGTTTCCCATTTTTAGCTTGTACATGGGGTTGAGCCTATATTTCTTACTCAGCTTGCCTTGCCTATGGAAAAAATCCTCTAGAACTACCAAGAAGAACCTGATGATATGTTCAAGAGGATACAAAAACTGGTAGAAGTACAACAAAATAGGGAGAAACTACTTGAAAAAGAATAGGACCATCAGTAGAATATCAAGCAAGCCCTTGACAAGAAGATAAGCAAAGAATATTTCCAGCTGGGAGATATAGTGCTCAAGTGGGATGCACCCAAGCAATATAAAGGCAAAAATGGTAAATTTGAATCCTTGTAGATTGGTCCCTTCAATATTTATGAGGTATTTTCAAATAAGACTTATAAATTGCAAAACTTGAAGGATTTTGAAGTTTCTGGTGGCCCTGTAAATGGACACGTTTTGGAGAAATATTTTTATTGAGACATGATTGTATTTCCATTCATAGTAAATATCACTTTTTATTATTTATTTATGTTTGAATAAACTACCCCATATCCCTAGGATAAGACATTGAAGCTCCTTGTTCTTGGTAGCTCACAGGGAGCATGTCATCCCCTGTGGAGCCAATGTAATCACATGAAGTCATTAAGGGTCACATGTAGTTGTTGTTTAGACCTAAGTCTGCACTTCTTCCCCGTCTCTCTTGTTTCCACATACCTTCCTAGAATTGTTTCCTGCTCTGTTTGATAAAGTCATTTTATATTTTGTTCAATCACTTGGTTTTCCTTATTGTCTTGCTTGAATGATTCTTTGCACAAAGTTTTTCTGTTTTTTTTTAAGGATAAACACATATCGTGATTTGGTTCGAATTGTTTTTCATCTTGTTTTCCATTGATTAAGCTCACAATAGGTAATCCAAGTCCTTTGTTTGCAATATGTTATCACTCTGTAAATCTTGTCTGGTTGATAGAAAAATGACATAGGTAACTGTTTGTTAATAACCAAATATCAATATAGCATAGAAAAACCTCAGAATAAGTACTCAATGACTTGAAAAAGAGATAATTTTAGATAATAAGCCTCTTCGAGGGGGAAACCTCCTTTTACCCCACATAAATGTTCAAGTACAAGATGATTTCAAATGAAAATGTCTCCTTGGTATATATAGGAGACTATGAGGTATAATTACAACTAATGGAATAAAGATGACATAAATAAAATAATATTAATAATGTAATATTCCCTAATTAAGGGGTAATCAACCAATATTATGGCTTAACATGCCCCTCCCCCTCAGACAAGTGTTGTTTGCAACACTTGAGTAACTTTGGATTCTTCTGTATAAAAGACTCATCTTCCCAAGTGGAATATTCAGCTGGTAGTTTCCTCCATTTAATGAGATACTCTGAAATGGATCTATTCCTCAGCTAGAGAATTCTTGTGTCACTGATGGCTTCAGGCTCCAATATGATTTTTCCTTCCTTGTCAAGTTATGGAAATACATTTTGAACTGGGATCTTGTCGCCTATAACATTATTTAAGCATGAAACATGGAAAACTGGGTGCACTCGTGAAGATGCAGGCAACTCCAATTTGTATGGCATAGTACTAATCTTTTTCAACACCTTATAAGGGCCATATCACTTTGGTGATAATTTATTATCCTTCTTGGCTTGCTTGAGGGACATGTGTTTGTATGGTTGTAATCCTAAAAACACCCAATCCCCTACTTCAAAAATTCTTTCACTACGATGTTGATCTGCTTGTTGTTTCATGCGATTATGTGCCATGGTCAGGTTGTCCTTTAAGATTTGGACAGCTTGTTGTTGATGCTTGATGTGATATTCCACTGCTTGAAACTTAGATTTTT
>JASDQU010173274.1:28607-41520 GCA_032191745.1 Picea mariana
TCGAAATTTGTAGTAAAATTTACGCTAATCACACCTTGCCTTGAACAGACTAAAGTTCTACCTTGAATTACAGTGAAAGAAATCGATTTATTGCAGAGTTTTCAGATTCAAAAGAGAATAATTATTAGAAGAATCTTGGATTACATTAAGAAATAGCAACCTAGGAAAAAAAAAAAAGAACCTTTCAACACACTGCAAAGAATACTAACTATTCTGTAATAGAGAACAGGACCCTATTCCCCAAAGTAGGAGCCTTCAACACCTGTCTCTGACTATCACACTTTCATAAACTCATTCTGCAAATAGAACTACCAATCAAAATGATTAATAATTACTGAAGACCAAGGATGATTTTAAGGATGGAAATTTATTTTAAAATGTAGAAACCTTGACGAATCTTACTAATCCTTCATATTCCAACTATATAAGGTTTGGCGATATTTTAATAAAAATATTCAAATTTTTAAGGATTTAATATAGTTTTTATAAAATTTTGGCGATTTGTAAGGTAAAATAATTTTGTCTTATAGAATTTGGGCAAATCATTTTTAGAATAGAGAATCTGTCTTTTGGAAAAACCATAGAAAATTAGCCCATGAGCGAAATTTAGCCCCTAAAATCATCCATGCTGAAGACTAACTATTATGTAATAGAGAATGGGACCCTATTCCCCAAAGCAGGAATCTTCAACACTTGTCTCTGACTATCACACTTTCATAAACTCATTCTGCAAACAGAATTACCAATCAAAATGATTAACAATTACCTAGGAATGAATTGTATGAAAACAATGTAACAATCAGTAGAAATAGAGTTTTAACAAGGTGTGAATAAAAACAATACTAAAACACTATAGAAACTAATGGGTGAATCTTGTGAACAAGGTGGGCCCTTTCCTTCTCACAAGATTCCCCAGAAATAAAAGGAATTAAGAAGAAATGTTCAGAATGATCTTTTATTCATCTGTCAATTGTGACAAGTTACAATATCCAAAGTGAACATGCTCCTTCTCTGTAATTCGCCTCTAGCTAAACCTTTCGTAATATCCCCCCTTCTAATGTTGATTTCTCCACTATTTAAAGAGGAGAATCCTCTTAATACAATTAAGCATAAAATTACATGTGTACATACAAATCCTATTCTTAGTATGATCTAATATTTTATGCTGCAATAGGATATTCTGATCTCCTGTAGAAAAATGTTGTTACAGTGGTTGGAATGTTGTTGGCCTGAGGTACAGCTATTGCGGCCAGTGTAACAAATTCTTTATTTATCTTTTCTTGTTAGCGTTTTTTGTAAAATATTGTTTCAGCATCGCAAATCACAGATTGTTTCAGCAACGGGATTTGTGTCATGTTTGATTATTTTAGCAACGTGGTCTCAAGAAACATCGATGGTTGTAATGGTGTTGGCTTACAGTACAGCTATTACAGCCAGTGTAACATATCCTTCTTGTTACTGTTGTATGTGAAATGTTGTTTCAGCATCGCAAATCACAGACTATTTCGGCAATGGGATTTGCATACTGTTGACTGTTTCAGCAACATGGTCTTCAAGCAGCAAGAGTATATTAACTACAATTCAAATTGTTTTAGCAACTATATATTTCTAATTAATGGCTAAGTATGAGAGCAATGTAAAATTACATGTAAAACAAATTAAACATATAGCAAAGAGAAGAAACGTTAAATACCTTTCGAGAAATAGGTTAAGGTGATAATGTGGGCTTTAAATATGAGTCGGAAAATGATGTAATGATAGAAAAATGTATGAGAAAAAAGGTACATTATAGGGTCCTAACACTCTACTCTTTTCTACTGATCTCTATCTCCCTATCTCCTAATCTCACCATCTACTTTTACAATGCAACAAAAAAAGCTATCTAAGGATCGGCTCCCGAAGGTCTCGTCATCCTGTCTGCAACCTATCCTATCAACCTCTTAGCGGTTACCTAATATTTCATATTACAATAATTAACATTTATTTTCAGATAAGAGTCAACACTCCTTATATTCAACCCCTTACATTCCTTCATGTCTTTACAAACAAACATATTTAAAAATTCTTCTTTCAAAAATATCTCAACAACTCAATTTAATTATAAGTTAATTTCCGATTTGGAACTCTATCACACGAAGATGGCATTCCTTTGCCTCCACACTTTTATTTTGAATTTTAAGGTGATGCTCCTACATCATACTCCTCTGGTTAAAATTTTCATGGACGCCCATGAGTTTCTGGACTATCTTTCCATGCTTCAAAATATCAGGTTCTATGACCCAACTTGCATATTCCATTGGATGATCTTTCCACTTCACTAAATATTCAGGCTATGTCTTCCTCCTCATCTTCTTTCCATCTCTTTATTAAATTATTTTCTCCATCTGAGGTTTTTCTGATGTGGGCAATTGTTCTTCCCACTGAAATTCTTTCTGATTATTTGATTCCCCTGCCTCATACCTCATGTAAGGTTACAGGTCTCCAACATTTAATATTGGTGATATCCCAACATTGTCTGGAAACTCAATTTCATAAGAATTGGCTGCGAATTTTATGAGAATCCTACATGGTCCTATATTCTTCATATTCAACTTGTTATATGTTCCCTTTGGAAACCTCTCTTTTCTCAAATGAGCTAAAACTTCATCTCCAACCTTGAATTGAACTTCTCTCCTCTTTTGATCAACTATGTTCTTATATTTCGAGATGTTGTTCTGTAGTTGTTCTCTGACTCTATCATGGAGTTTCTACAATTATGTTTCAAAATCCTCTGCTCCAACACTTTTGAACTCATCTTGATTCATATATCTCAAATCTATAATCCCTCTTTGTTTTATACCATACACAATTTCAAATGGACTTTTCCCTGTGCTCCTGTTCATTGAATTGTTGAATGCAAATTATGTTTGTGCCAGAATCTGATCCCATTGAAGACCTTGCTTAGTGAATAAACTTCTTAACAAGTTTCCCAGACTCCTATTTACTACTTCAKTCTGTCCATCTGTCTSAGGGTGATATGATGAACTAAAGGATAAGTTCATCCCCAGCCTTTTCCATGGAGTCCTCCAAAAGTKTCCTACAAATTTGGTGTCCCTATCTGAGACTATGCTTCTCGGCAATGCATGTAGTCTCACCACTTCTCTGRAAAAAAAATTGGCTATGTGTGTAGCATAATTTTTCTTCTGGCATGGTATGAAATGTGCCATTTTTTAAAATCTATCCAGCACAAAAAAATATGGAATCACTCCCTTTCTGATTTCTAGGCAATCCTAAAACAAAATCCATACTGATTGCATCCCACGACCTTTCTAGAATCGATAATGGMTGATACAAACCAGTTTTATGTTGTCTTACTTTTTCATACTGAAAAATTATGCATTTGTTTACAAACATTTTCACTTTTTCCCTCATGCTCGACCAATAATACGAATTAMTCAGYTATGCAAATGTCTTATCTTGACCAAAATGTCCAKCTAAACCTCCATTCTATTTCTCTTTCAGCAGGTTATCCCTCATTGAACATTTCGGTATGCATAATTGGCTTCCCTTGAATAATAACCCATCCTGGATCAAATATTCAGTCCATGGGCTTTTGTCTCCCAACAAAGGATTCTTGCATGCCTCATAAACTTCCTTAAAATCTGCATCTTCTTGATACATCTCCTTGAGGTGTTCAAACCCTAATGTCTCCACTTGGAATTCATGTACAATTAAAATCCTCCTGCTCAAAGCATCTGCAACAATCCATCAAATCATCCATCCTCGATTAAGGGAATCTATACCTAATTGTTATCTTGTTGATGTCTCGAGAATCTTTACACATTCTCCATCCTCCATCCTTCTTTGGACTTAACACAGTTGGTATTGTGAATGGGCTTAGGCTTTCCATGACTAAACCTTTATCCAACAACTCTTGGACTTGATTTTTGACTTCCTCATTCTCTCTAGGTGTCAACATATAAGTTGCTTTGTTTAGTAAACTCACTCCTGGAATAAGGTCAATCGAATGGCTTATACTTCTAATTGGTGGCAATGAGTGTGGTAACTCATGCACTACTATGTCAACAAAGTTTTCTAACAGTTCCTATATTTCTTCAGGAAAATCTTCCACAGAAGTATTCATAAGGATAACTCTAGGCTTCCTCACTACAACAAACTACATTTCTTTTTCCTCCTTGACTTCATTCAAGAGTTCCTTCCCACTCATGAGAAGTATAATTGAACCAACTTCCCTCTTTTTCTCTTTGTCTTCTATTGGAAAAAACATATTTGTCCTACCATTCTTCTCTAGGTTATAATTATTCTTTCTCCCATCATGGATAAATTTTCTATCAAACTTCCATGGTCTCCCCAATAAAATATGGAAAACATCCATAGGAATTACATCACATAATATTTCATCCCTATAACCTCCTATTTTAAATTAAACTTGGAATTGTTGACTTACCATTACTTGATGTCCTTTCTACAACCATGATACCTTGTCTGGGTTTGGATGTGCAGTTGTATTCAATTATAGCTTCTCCACCATCTCTATGGATACTAGATTGTCAATGCTCCCACTGTCTATGATCACCTTGCAAACTATGTCTTTCATCTTGAAAGCAGTTCTGAACAGACTTGTTCATTGAGCTGGTTCTTCTACATCCTCCTCTGGTTTAAGAAGAATCTTCCTCATCATGAGGGTCTTTCCTCCTTCTGTTGCTTCTGCTTCCACATGTTTTTTTGCTTTATCAATATGTGCTTCACCTCCTCCTTCGTTCTTTCTCTTAGGATATTCCCAAGACTTATGCCCTTGCTTTCCACAAGTATAGCATCTAACTAAACCTCCTCTGGCTCTTCCTCTTCCTCTTCCTCTGGAAAAAGAACTTCTTCCACCATGTTGTCCTTCTTTAGAAGTTTCACCTTTCTCACGGTGACAATGTTTTTTTTCATCTTCATGCTTTGGCTTCTGGAACTTCTCTCTACTGGTTCTCTTACCTCTGCTTGAATTTCCTCCTCTGTTTCATTGGATTTGCTTTCTGTCCAGTTTTTCTTCAGCTTTCAAGGTTGCTTGATAATCATCCTCGACTTTAATAACCAACATCATTCTGATCTCCTCTTGGATTTCATAACTCATCCCATTGATATAGCTGGTTGTCTTTTCATCCTCATTTTCATTCTATCCAGCCCTGATGTTTAGTATATAAAATTCCTCAATGTACTCCTTCACCGATAATATCTTTTGTCTCAGGTTTTGCAATCATCTGAACAAATGGATTTGGTAATCATTCGGGATAAATTTGGCCTTCAACTTGGCTACCATCCTATCCCAATTCTTAATTTTTTGCTTACTATTTCTCCTTCATTTGGCTTTCAGTTCATCCCACCATAGTGCTGCATGACCTTTCAGTCTTGTCACAGCATGCTTCACCATATTGTCTTCTTCGATATCTTTGAAATCGAAGTATTTGTCCATAGCAAGTACACAATCTAACAATTCTTCAACTTCCAAATTGCCTTCATACATTGGTACCTCTTTTCTTTCTCTGGCTCTTATCTTTGAGTATTAAGCGATATTGTGCAGCATCCTCTGCTACATTTTCTTCGAACTCTTATTATTCACTATCATCCTCATCGATATCTCCAGCATCTAGTGCTCTTTTCTTTGTTGTTTCCATGGCGTCCAGTCTCATTCAGAGTCACCTCATTTCTTCTTCCATTTTTTCATTCGCTCTACACCTCCTGGGTGGCATGATTCCACTGCGTCACCTACAAATAGAAATCAAAATATTGATACCAACTTACCTCCTTTATCCTTTTGTCTGTTGTCTGCAAACAAACTCAAAATCATCTCTGATAACACCTGATGAAGCCCCCCTACTCCCCTGTAGGGCTGCGTGACCTCCTAGTCAAAGGATCTTCAATTCTCTGATCCAAATGACTCTTTAGGACCTTGATAGTCCCATGTATTAATCAAACACAGGTCCTTTCATCCTTCTAGTGTGGTCTTATGATACTCGCGATATTTCCTTTCACGCTTCCAAAATATATCAGAGATTTGAGTGCTAACTCCTTTTCTGATAGGCCCATCTTTGATGTGACCTTGGCGATGACTACGTGATTGTGGGCGTGGCCACAAAAAATTTGAATTCAAACTAATTTTGGGCCCGCAATGCTCCTCCAACCTCCACGTGTCTTCTTGATGAAACCATAGTTTTGGATTGCGGCCTACCCTCAATATTTTAAACTCCGCACAACTCCCGTCCTCGTAATGCTACAGGATCGTTGATCTCCCGATCTTGATGATACTTCCTGAAATGATGATTCATATCCACATATTTCAAATCCACGGGCCATATCTATCCCTTCGATATCAATGGGTGTGATCTCTTCGCAATTCCAAACTTTGGGGTTTTGAAATCTCAAACCCAACTCTCTTCCGTATTCCAATCCCCAAGAGTTGATGATCTACGGACACTTGTCCCGTGAAATCAATGGTATTGATCACTTCAGAACTCTAGACTTTGGATTTCTCAAACTTCAACCCTCTCCTCCTTTTTATTTTATCTGAAGACTATAATCCACCTAAGCGTGTCCTCCTCGGATCAATGGTTGCGATCCCTTCCCGTACCCGGACTTTAGACTTTTCAATTCTCAACTTTTCTCTCCCCATGAAGTATGTGGATTTATACCGCATGTCCTCTTCATCTAACAATTGAGGATTTCTTCGGGACTTTACCCGAATTGCATGGATATATTCCATGTCTCTCCTAGATCCGATGGCTCTAAATCACTTTGGGTCTTCGGGGTTCGGTAGTCTCAGTTCTCAACTGAAGCTCCAAAACAACTTTACCCAGAGATCACGATCTGTTAACAAGTGTCCACTTATAGATCAACAACTCTCATCTATTCGTCTCTTCAGGCTTCGGGTGTTTCAACAATTAGGTCTTCACCTCTCTCTAGATATTCTACCCTGTCGACACACGTCCTCCTGGATCCAAAGGTCTAGATTTGCTCAAGACCTTTGGATATCCGTGCTTCGAAACTCTCGCGTTTCAAACTTGCCTCCTCCTGGACTCACAGTATATGACAGCTTAGATCCAGTCCATCGATCTGACACTTGAAGTTTACCCCAAACAATATGACGTCTTAGATCTGTTCCTATGATTGGATGGATGATATTCCACTTTGAGCTTCCGACTCTTCACGCTTCGAAAATCTTAGTTATTAACCCTTAGTGAATTCTCTCTCCTGAGTGTGTCAAACGCTAAGGATCATGCACCTTACTCTGATCAAACGGCTATTGATATGTTGCACTATGATCCAACGACCATTGTTGCTCCTCCACCTGAGCTTTTGTGCCCTAACTTAGAATATTTTCTAAGTGTTCACAGGTTTTGAACCTTTGCTCCTCCTATGAGTCTGATTCTTGGATCTCGTCAACACTTGTGAAAGTGATATTCCTTATGAGATTTTTCCTTAAAAGGATTTTGATTCCCCACACACCTTGTGTTCTCAGGATTTTGATAACTTATATTGAAGGATTTCTTGGAAATAAATTCTTCTCACCCACCTGGCATTCTATTTCCTGGTTCTTCGATGCTTACTCCCTCCTTGACGTTGTGCACTCCTTCCACTTGGTCTAAGTTTCCTTGTTTCTCTCTAAACTCCTCTGAGTCATTCTGAGACTCAATTGACGCACTCCTTACGTTCGATATGCACACCTTGCATGTGAGTTTCAGAAGAGAAACAATTGAAACTTATCTAGTTTCATCACAACTTCATACTATCAACTTCTTGAACAATCATACATGAACAAAAATTAAATAAATCACATACATAGAATATCACATTCATTCATTCATACATCAAATGAACACATTCCAAGGATTTGGGACAATTTTGTCTATTCTATTTATTCATGAAAATAAATTACATAGTATTTATTTTACTCTACTCTGTTCTACTGATCTATATCTCCCTATCTCATAATCTCACCATCTACTTTTACAATGCAACAACAACAAACTATATAAGGAATGTCTCCTTGAGCTCTACTCATCATGTCTGTAACCTATCCTATCAAACTCTTAGCGGTTACCTACTCTATCCTATTACATTAACTAATAGTTATTGTCATATAAGAGTCAACACTCCATATTTGCAACCCCTTACAGTCCTTTACGACTTTACAAACACGACATATTTAAAAATGTTGCTTTCAAAAATGTCTCAACAACTCGATTTAATTCTGAGTTAATTTATGATTTGAAGCTCTGCCATGCTGAGATGTCATTCCTTTGCCTCCACACTTTCATTTTGACTTTGAAGACGATGCTCCTGCATCTTAATGTAACACCTTGTTTTCTCCCAAGACTGTAATTATGCACAAACTTCATATGTTAACAATATTAGGCATGTAATTGTGTTTTGATTTAAGATAAACAACAAACTAATGACCTAGACAAAAAACCCTTGGAAATTACTATCCATGATACACCATAGGAAATTGATGAGGTAGAGGGACTGATGGGATGGTTGTGTGAAATGGGGATGAGAGGAATCTTGCACAACAAGCTAATATATGCTTACAAACATGATGGCTTCACCTACCATCACACAAAATTGATGGAGGAGACCACATGATCATTAAAGAGAAGGTCATATAGGTGGTTGAGTAGTAATTACTATGGTACTTCTCCCATATAGAGAGAGAATGGCCAATTGAATAGTGGATGGGGGAAATGTACCACCAATCGCCCCTTCATATTACAAAGGGTGGACTGCAGGTTACGTGTGTAGGATGCTGCAGAGATATTGAGGGGATGGAGAAAAATATCGGGGAAGGAAAAATGAAATGTGTCCAGTATGAGAGATTATGTAAAGACATATACACATAGAGGATAATAAGGAGATAGGAAAACGAGACCCTTCCAGTGTAGATAGCATCCAAGGACTAAAGAATACAACATAAAAATAAGAAGGAGAAAGGATAAGAGATGGGAAACATATCAGATAAGTGAAAATGTGTTTATTGAGAAATAAAATAATATCTTTCTGTTATAAAATAGGAATATTTATGAGTTTTTGATGATCACCCTGAACAAAGATGACCCTAATTTTTGAATTGGAGAAATAATGGGCTGCAGTTTGGTGCTTACTTGACATAAACTGGAACTAGTAAGGGGAGGTCACTAAGGGAATGTTAATCAGATAAGGGCCTCCCTTGTGTAGAGGAAATATAGTTGATAAACCACCTGATAAACCTGTAGAAACCCAAATATCAGTGGGAGTTGACAAATTTTTTTGTGTCAGAGGGAGAAGGAGAGTAACCTTCTTGGATCATTGCAAACTTGGAACCCTATCGCGTCAATTTCTGTGGTGGTATCATGGCTTGTCATGGGGGTGGTGTGTTGTAGGAAGTGACTCTACAACAAGGACTAATGTTGGGAGGAAATGAGTCCTCTCTTAGTCGGTTGGATTGGATTATTCCCTTATCATATAAGTGTTCATTTGTACTGAAACTGACTGTGAATTATTTATGTGAATGCTCATGAATAAAACAATTGTATGATAGTGCATATGAATGTATAAATCTAAGGGACTATTTGTATATTGAACCTATGATTTTTAAAGTTGTAAGATTATCTATGTTTTATGTTTACTATTTCCTAGTTAAATCATAAAAATGAATAAATACAAACTTCTACACACTAGAATACTATATATATTCCCTGTGTGTAGAGCCTGCAAAATCATGTGAGGATTTAAACTTAAGTTTGATAGTTTGTAAGGTCTAGAGAATCATCTTGAATTCTCGAGAGTCAAAATCAAAGTCTTGCGGAACTTGAAAAATGGATAATCCTTTGAGTGGATAGTTATGATTATGTAAACCCTGTGTTGGTAAGAGAAGAACAAAAATCGTTGATATGAAGAGATCATTACCATTGATTGGTGGGATGTTCAGAGTCACCACTTCAGAGAGATCCATTGAACATCGTAGGAAATAATCCAAACAGAGACTCCAAAACAAAAACTTTTGGAGTAATCTTTTGGGAAGGAAATATCATGTTTTGTGAGAAAAGACCTCGAAGCTAAGCTAGTGTGAATCACAGATATGGAAGTGGGAGGGATGAATCCCCATCCATTGATCATTATGGATCCTACTTATTAAGTTATAAATGTGAGAGATGAATCAGAGAGTAAGAGAGAATCCACATGCCAGTATTTGATTAGGTGACTGGATTGAGTGAGAGTCGAGTTGGCCCACCATTGAATTTCTTCAGAGTAATCCTATGATGGATTAGGACCACAAGTATGATATATGGAAGATATAGAACATAGTTTGAGGTATGGAGATATTGAATGATAGCCATTGATATGCCTTGATTCTCATCTAAGTTAAGGAATGAAGTCATAATGTCATGGTTGATGTGGCATGCCAACGGGGCACCCAAGGTGAATTTAGAGAGACATGAGTCACTCACCCATCAATGGATGAGTTGGGTGTGGTCAACAAGGCCAGAAAACAATAGAATTTGAATATATCTCAACCATATGTTGAGATATCATGACTTTCATCTACATCCATCCATCAAGGACAGGGGTATATTCCTCCATACCTTGGTTTCAGAGTAGTGAAATGGCTCAAGTGATTCTATCCCTGAATGGATGACATTGAAAGGGAATATTCTTCGATACCATATCCATCAGAAGTGAGTGATGAGGGTACTGGTAGAGATTCTGAGTGATAAAAATTATCAACCTATGTGGATTGGAATCTCCTCATGGAAGGATTGGTAGACACCATATATGTGAAACATTATCTCCATGTCAGTTGGGAAGCTCTCGATGAGCATAAGACGATGGAGTTGTCTAAGAGGGGATTTGAGATAGTTGAGAAAAAGGGAAATCCTAATATCCCCACCCATAGGGGTTCATTCTGTTACAATCTTCACTAAAGAAGAGTGGAGAAAAAAACATTAAGCCACTTTTCTATGGGCCTTACAAGGTGGTTTAGAGAGTCGGTGAAGTGGATTATGAGTTGGATTTTTTAGAGGAAAGAAAAATCCATAATGTGTTTCACATATCATGTCTTAAAAAGGAATTTGGAAAATAGGTCACCACTTTGACAAAGCTACCTCCATTACATGAGGAGGGACAATTAGTACTAGTCCTTGAGGAGGTATTGGAGGTCTAAGAGAGGAAACTGTGTAGAAAGGTGATTCAAGAATACCTCATTAGATGGAAAGACTTACCAACAAACGATGCCATGTGGGAGGGTGATCAGCTATTACAACATCTAAATTTATAGTTTCTTGAGGAAAAGAAATCTTAGGAAGGGAATACTGTAATTTCCCTTTCCAAATGAATATTCTATATGAATTGATGAAATGGCCTATGTAATTCCTATGGGCCATAGTGAGGAAATTAAAAAAAAAAAGGGAATTAATTATTAATGTAAAAAGAGCAATAATTAATTAATAATTAAGGGTGACATTAAGTAAAGTGGAAAAATTCACCCAAGTGACTATGGTGAATGTGAAAAGTCACTTCAATTTATTAAAAGGTAAAAATGTCACAAAACAGTCAACGAGTGAATAAAAAGGGAAAAAGAGGGAACCCTCTCTCATTCTTTCATTGGTAATTTCTAATTTCTTATTGAGAGAGATCATTGTGGTTTTGGAACTCTTAGGACAAAAACCCTAAGAGGATTTTCATGTACTGGCTTCGGTGGTGGGACCATCCACCCTAGTTGGTCCATTTGATGAAGAGATCACTCATATTTATTCACTAAACTTCATTTATAGCTGAGTTAATTTTCCTATAGCAGAGATTTCCATATTGGTTGTTGAGTTCTTCATTGTAGTTGGTTTTTTCTTGTCGGTAGAAGATATTTTTGGTGTGTGGGCCAAATCCTTCTTTGGGAGGCCAAGTTTTGAATAGAATGAGGTCAAACTGCTATTTTGGAATCCATTTACTGATGTGAGAGATGAGTTATCTATTTTCTAGATTGAAATATCCCTGCTGGGAACATTCATCAGATTGTGGGTCAATCTATCCATTTTGGGATGTCATTTATGATTGTGGAGGATGAGTGAATCTTGAGGGAGTCGAATATTTCACCCTAGGTGACTTTTTTTTTTCTGGGCACATATCTTGGGCCTAGAGTATCCAACATAGGGATGTTTTATCCTCTTAGATGTCTCATCTCATTTACTAGTTCAAACTCCATTATTTCAGGCTGAGTTAAGAAGAGAAGGGTCAAACTTGAATTGTTGGAGGACGTGGGAACTGTATATGACATTGTGTAGTTGCTATATGTATACGAAAGTTCCTTCCATCATCTCAATACCTCATAACACTCATATTTCCAATGATATATCATATATGGAAGATACTATAAAGAGGTCAACATTTAATAAAGTATCATTATTATGCATGAGAAATATATTGGTATTTTATGTTGTTATATTCACAATACTTTCTTTATCTCAACAAAGTATAGATGCGTTTATGAATTATTTATTTAAGAGTTACAATAAACAAATACAAACCATAGTTTTTACACTTATATTAGTTGTATAAAGAATTACAGTAGTGAAGTTGGGTAATAAAAAATTGTATAATCATATAGACACAATTATCATCCTATCAAGGATTAATAAGAGGAGAATAGTAGAAATTTTGGGAGTGTAATCCAACTTTTTGATAAAATTATCAGACTTATAAAGTAAGCAAAAATTCCCAATATTTAGTTGGAATATTACATTTGCTAAGGATTTTGTTGGTAAGATTTTTTTTGTGAGATTTAGTCGAACATAAGATGTTTATTTTGGGAGGAACATAATGATGCCAAACTTTTTTCTAGAGAGGGGATTTAACTAGGAGAACATATTTTAGTAACGGGGCTTCATATCCTTTTCTAATT
>JASDQU010173276.1:0-20878 GCA_032191745.1 Picea mariana
TTTCATTATAGGCGTAGATGAAGTTGCTCAAAACAGTGGAAGGGATGAAGAGATCCCAAGAGAAACTCACAGTACAACATCAGATCACTTCCCTCCAGGGTAAGGTGGTGGAAGTAACACAAAAGTTACAACCTATGCAGGAAGAATATTTCAAGGTGTTCGAGGAGATCGATGGCCAGGGTTCACAGTTAGATCAAGTAGTTGTAGTAGTAGAACAATGCCTGGAAGGGCTTGTTACAGAGAAGACGATCCAGGAGCTCGCTGAGCAGGAGGCTCAAGCAAGGTAGCAAGTCAAGGAAAATCGAGTTAAGTTCGAGGCTTTTGAAGTAGCATTGTCCATACCTGAATGACTCGGGACGAGTCATAGGTGAGGGTTGGGGGCCTGTTGGCCCTCGACCAAGTTTTGGGTACACTTTGGACAATTTTAGCCCACTTTTTGACTTCGACACATTGGTCGAATTAGGAGCACCCAGGTGGAGCTAAGATCGTGGATCTCACCTATTTTTAGGGTTATGTGGACCTATTAAGGGGTCCTATGGGTTTTGTAATGGGTTTATGGGATGTCGGCCTATGGGCTTTCCCCATGTTTAGGCCTTATTGTAAGATTTTGTAAAGTATAAATAAAGGGGAATGTATTGTAGAAGTAAGTAGTGTTATGTGAAAAGGAATGTATGTGGTCGAGGCTTTGTGCTCGACTATGATTTTGTAGAAGGTGCTAAGTGTCGTCATAAGAGATTTTGGCTATGTGCATTTGACCTATTTTTGGAAGGTAAAGAAGGAGGATCTAGTGCTTAGTGCCCAGATCTCCTATCTTGTGCTAAGTTTGACTCTTTGGCTTAGTGCACAGGAATGACTGGATGTAATATTTTGGTGGATAATAAAGAAGTGAAGTGGTTTGTGGACGTAACCCCACCCTAGGGTGAACCACATATATCTGGTGGCTCATGGTTTTCTTGGTGTAGTGTCATTTCCGTTATGCATTTTCTTATTGCTTTGATTATGATGTGTAATAAATATATATTGTGTTTCTTAAGTACTTTACTTATGTTAAAGGGAATGCTAGACTTAACTCACAATGCTAAGTGATCAAGGTGCATAATCACTTGTTGTTACTTTGCTTATCTATCTTTGATTATTGTCTACGGTGTTATTGAGGCTACTAAAATAATGCATGTTCACTTCCTAAGCATTAACAGAATATTCTACGAAGTGCTCTTATCATGGATTTTTTTCCCAGCCTGGTTGCAGACACCTGTGTCCTGTAACCCCCCTTGCTTCCACCTTGGGTGAGACTTTGCCTAATTCACAGGTGTTGCCGAAAGGGCCGGTAGTAGCGGTTTTTTTGGTGTGTTGTTAAGCATTGAACCCTAGGTCTTCCCCTGTGTTGTGACCTAAAACTATGATTGTTGGGAACTGAAGTAAACTAAAAGAAAATCTTTGTGCATAGGTCTGTTGCTAAAGTGCGCAATACTCTACTTGACTTGTGAATATTTTTTCCAAGAAAGTAAGTTGTTCTGAAGAAAAGAGGTAAGATTCTAAAAGAGGCAAGCTTTGTTCTTTGGTAAGAGAAAGATAAGTGAAATTTTTTGTTTTGAAAGCATGAATTTAAGTATGTTTAATAGATTTTGTCCTAGTCTGAAGCCTAGGGCACAGTTGAAAGAAAGAGTTGATTTGAGTAAATTTATCGGAAATGAAGAAATATATGTTATTCCTATGCATAGAAAGAGTTTTTGGACTAATAAGTGAATTCGGGAACCTAGAAACATTTTTTGCAGATTGCAGGTCCAACACTATGATCCTAGGGGAAGTGCGCAGTACAAAAAAAATTAGGGAACATTTAAGAGAAAAAGAGGATTGACTTTGTGTTATAATTGTAGAAGGCTGGGACATCTTGCTAAGGAATGCCTTGAGGTAGGCCCTATTTGTCTTTGTTGTAATATTGTTGGTCATGAGTTTGAGGATTGTCCAAGGATTATTGCTAAAGTTGAAGGGAGGGACATAAGACAAGAAAATTATGAAAATAGTCAAGAGATTAAGGGTATGTTATAAAGTCATAAAGAGAAAAGGTCAAAGGAAGTTCAGAATTTGTTATTACAGTTAGAAGAAATGATGGATTTTCATAAAGATGTCAGTTTACCAGAAAGCACGCATAAGTGAAAGAATAAAAGACTTCGACATAGATCATATAGTCTTGGATGAAGAAACACAAGTGAATATTATGACAGAAGAAACTTGGGGAGTTTTGGGAAATCCTATTGTGGTACCTTCTTTAGGAAGGATGGGCTTGTTTAAGGGCAAGATGATAACTTTATGTGGAAGAGTAACTACTGTACCTATTATTGTTCATGGAACATCGACGGAAGAAGAATTTGAANTTTGTTAGGTAAGACTTGGATTGAGAAGGATCAGATTAGAAGGAAAGCAGAGGAAGAAGATACATAAAAGAAAAAGGAAGAATTAATGGATTTCATAGCTAGTAAAATAGACCAACTAAGAGAAGAATGAGAGGATAAGTCGGAGCAATAGAGAAAAGTAACAATGCAGGAGGGACAAAAAGAAAAAGAATTATCTATCAAGGTTGAAAGAATGCAAGAAGGATTGAAGGACTGATCTATCTAAGAGAAACGTGTGCCCACTCAATCAGTGTTAAGAAAAGGGATATTAACTTCAGAACCTTTGAGGGTACCTCAACAGTGCGAAGCCACTATGCTAGGGGAAGATAAGAATAAAAATGGAAAGAGGATTCCAGAAAAAGTTTAGGAGACTCAGATAATCGGAAAGAACGCAAGGAAGCTCAATAAAAATAAGGCTAAGTTGGAAAAGCTACAGTAGGTTAAGGAAACCATATGGAAGACTTCGTAGACTGGAACATCACAGGAGGCAGGTTTGCAGGTTTGACCCTCACTAGAATAGAAGGTTCACGCAGATTTGGAATTTTTCCTAGCGAAGTTATATAACCATTGGAGGCATCCTGACCATTAGAATGACGCTCCAGAATGGTTATGAAACACATTTATGTGTGTATAGACTACTTTTGGACATTGATACCACGCCATAACATCTATATTTACATTAATGGAAGCATTTAACTCTAGTTCTTGTCTGTTGAAAGATTCATCACAACCACTTCACCTATTTAACTCGTCGATCATGGCATTGGGACCACTTTTTTCTACCCATGACTGACTGAGATAAGTCAAGAATTGTCCAAGTGTCAAATTCTGCTGCCTATCGTTATTTGAAAGTATACCCCACCTGTTTGTTTGTCTATCTGCTATCTATTAAAAGCTATAATGTCAGGTGAACCCAACGACCTTGAGAAGTCTATCAAAGAAGTTTTTAGGAAACTCATGACCGAAACAACTCTATATAAAGGTATTCAAGCATCGTTGACTAGGGCATTGCATGGTTCCCCTTCGATCGAACATTGTTCCACCCGCATCAACCCATAACTGAAAAAAGAATCAATCACCACAATGAATTGGCTAACGTGAAACATATCTCGTCGATCTTTCCTGAGTATACTCTGCCTCTAGCTGACACTCTTGACCATGATAGTATCCCTCTTGATTTCGAGTACTCCATGTTCGCTACATACATTCTGAAATGAATTCTCATAGTAGGAAGTCAGTTAAGGAAGATCCCATTGTTGAAGCACAGTGACTTCAACTTAGTAGACCGAAAGAACTATGTCATGCTAGCTCCTCACTATTACTTAATGAAGACAACCGGAAAGAAACCTTGCCTCATCTCGCAGCCATGGATCAAGGGGTTGGCACATTCAACCATATTAAACGTAATGAGGATTCTTCATTTTGGCCGCCACCAGGGGGTAACGCTTGTGTTAAACTCCTTACGTCATGCTATCATGGAGAATATATATGGCCTGACAGAAGAATTATTGTGGATCTGACACTAATCCATCGGATCACGAGTTTAATTTTTAAGGGTCCTAACCCACGACAGTTCTATCCAGGGAAGACCTCAGACTGTTCTTTAACACAGTGTATCAAAGAAGACTATGGAGAGGTAGAAAAGGGGAAGTGAGGTTAGAAGGTATCCTTCATATAGGATGGCGCAGTGTGTCTTTCTTGTCAACTCTTAGCTAGCAAGATAGTGAGGAAGAACTACCCCACACAGGACACCGGGTTCATGGTGGACCTCGCTGGAAAGTGTGTGGAGGGCCTGCAAATGAACTGGGTGAACTACCTCGTCAACGAGTTAGAAAAATATTTCCATGAAGCCCAGTACTTAGGATATGAATTTGAAAACAGTTGGTTGATCATCCTGATTGCATTTGTGGCTTGGCAGATGCTTGAAGGAGCTACTTTCCCAAATATTGAACCTACGGTGCCCCTGGCCGCTCAGTTTTCCACCCTGTGGTATACCAATGACATGACGAAGCAGTGGCAGTCTAATGTCATGTTTCACAGATATTATCAGCAGTTGAAAGTCTCCATTGAAGCATTCCTTCATATGACATCATGTACCCTACATCAGTACCAGCCCATAGCGAAGTTTTGCACTAATCCCCACTTCATTTACATCACCGCGTGAATAGATGAGCACCAGGAAATATTGCAGTCATACTATAAGTTCACAGATGCAGATATGGAACAGATTTAAAAGGATTGGCCAGAATAATTTCTTGTAGCTATCACCGATGAAGAGTTATCTGACAATGATACTATAGGAATATCGATGGTTATGCGAGCTGAACATGTCAAAAAATATAGTGGGACGAAGAAGCAGAGGGAACAAAAAAATTAGGTTGAAGTCGAGGACACAGAGAATGATGAAGAGGACGAAGAGGAAACCTTTGGAGATAGCAGGTCTAGCTCACCAGGAGAAGGAGAAAATGAAGCAGAAGGAAAGGGAGGAGGATATGAAGGATAATAAGAGAAAGGAGGAAGCAAATCTACTATCACCCCACCACCTGGAGATCCCCCTGTTGTGACAGTGACCCTACAAAAGAGAAAAGTTACTCAGAAGAAACCTTCAGCAAGGAAGAAAATGTGAGCCAATAAGCCACAGTTGGAAGATACCCTCATTGATGATGACATTAGTCTGGTCCATGGAGCTCTGGATGATGCCTCTGAAGATATTTTTCATAGATATGAAGAGAAATAGGTGAATTTATAAGAAAGGATTCAGAGGGAATTGAAGTGCAACAGGTTTTTCGCTTGGTCTGCGTAGTTCCTACTGTGTCGTCTCCACCTTCCTCATCGCAGACTGCAAACTTGGGGGATAAACTGACTCCGTAGGGTGAACCGGGGATTTGGATCACCCTCCCCTAGTATAGCATCAAGTGTCCCACCCCCGAAGCACTACAGGATAGTCCCAACTTCCATGTTGATGTTAAACTTAAAGAAAACCTCTAGAACAGGTCGAAGTATTGGAGGCAGGTTTGAAGGCATACAGAAGGGAGCAGAGAGAAATGACCACTAAAAGAGTAGCCCGGCTAAGAAGGCTTGTTGATGCAATAGAAGCTCGGTTCCAGAGAGCTCGGGAAGAGAAGGAGAAGGCTATAGAATCTTTGCAAAAGGATAAAGATGAAGTTCTAGTACAGTTACGAGTAGCACATGACAGTGTAGCTACCTATGAAAGCGAGAAAGCAGAGCTTCAAGTGAAGCTTCAGGAGGAAAATAAAGTTGACGAAGCCTAGCTACAGAAGGAAAAGGAGTAGTTTCTCACAAAGTTGTCCATGGTCAAAGAAGCAGTAAGCAAAGCATGTCTTTCTATGTCAGGCTTGGTACAGGAGGAGCAAGAGCCTGTCGAAGATCAAGTAGCGTAGCTCGCAGAGACCCTCCAGCGGTTTCAGGCTAGGATAGTTGAACTAGAGGCCCGAGAAGTGTTGAGCTACCAATAGGAGGTGCGTGACCAGGGGGAAGAGTGCACCAAAAACAAAGTAGAAAGTATAAAATCCCTCGCCTCGACATGTAAACAGTTGAGTGACAGAAGCGCCCTGATGTATGAACACCTCACAGAGGATCCAGAGTTAAACAAGCTAGAGGCTCAGTTATAGGAAGCACAGTAGAAAGCATCTTCATTACAGGTGCATATGAAGCTACTCATAGTAGTGGAAAGGATGAAGAGATCCCAAGAGCATCTCATAGTAAAACAACAGATCACTTCCCTCCAGGGTAAGGTGATGGATGTAACACAGAAGTTACAACCTATGCAGGAAGAATATTGCAAGGTTTTCGAGGAGATTGATGGCCAAGGTTCACAAGTAGATCAAGTAGTTGCAGCAGTAGAACAATGTCTGGAAGGGCCTGTTACAGAGCAGACAGTCCAGGAGCTCACTGAGAAGGAGGCTCATGAGAGGTAGCAGGTCGAGGTAGCTCAAGTTAAACTCGAGGATTTTGAAGCAGCATTGTACAAACCTGAGTGACTCGGGACGAGTCACGGATGAGTGTTGGGGGCCTGTTGGCCCTCGACCAAGGTTTGGGGAAACTTTTGTCAGTTTTGGCCCACTTTTGGACTTCGAGACGTTGGTCGAAGTAGGAGATCCTAGGCAGAGCTGAGATTGTGTATCTCACCTATTTTAAGGGTTATGTGGACCCAGTAAGGGGTCCTCTGGGTTTTGTAATGGGTTTATTGGATGTCAACCCATGGGTGTCCCCATGTTTAAGCCTTATTGTAAGATTCTGTAAAGTATAAATAGATAGGAATGTATTGTAGAAGTAGGAAGTGTTATATGCAAAGGAATGTATGTGGTCTAGGCTTTGTTCTTGACTGTGATTTTGTAGAAGGTGCTAAGTGTCGTGATAAGATATTTTGGCTCTATGCATTTCACCTATTTTTGGAAGGTAAAGAAGGAGGATCTAGTGCTTAGTGCACAAATATCTTGTCTTGTACGAAGTTTGACTCTATGGCTTAGTGCACAGGAGTGACTAGATGTAATATTTTGGTGGATAATATAGAGGTGAAGTGGTTTGTGGATGTAGCCCCACCCTGAGGTGAACCACGTATATCTGGTGTCTCGTGGTTTTCTTGGTGCAATGCCATTTCTATTATGCATTTGCTTAGTGCTTTGATTATGATGTGTAATGAATATATTTTTTTTTTCTTAAGTACTTTACTTATGTTAAAGGGTAAATGAATGCTAGACTTAACTCACAATGCTAAGTGCTCAGGGTCCATAATCACTTGTTGTTATTGCTCTTATATGTCTTTGATTATGCTTTGTGGTGTTATTGAGGTTAATAAACTAATGCATGTTCACTTACTAAGAATTAACAAAATATTATGTGAAGTGCTCTAATCACAAATTCGTGTCCCAACCTGGTTACAGACACATGCGTCCTATGACCCCCCCTGCTTCTACCTCGGGTGAGACTTCGTCTTCTTCACAGGTGTTTCCGAAAGGTCCGGTAGTCAGGATTTTTTTGGTGCACTGTTAAATGTTGAACCCCGGATCTGACCCTGTGCCAGGACTCGAAACTATGATTGTTGGGAACTGAAGTAAAGAAAAAGAAAATATATGTGTTTAGGTCTATTGCTGAAGTGCACAATACTCTACTTGACTTGTGAATATTTGTGCCAAGAAAATAATTTGTTTTGAAGAAAAGAGGTAAGATTTTATAAGAGGCAAGCTTTGTGCTTTGGTAAGAGAAAGATAAGTGAAATTTTTTGTTTTGAAAGCATGAATTTAAGTATGTTTAATAGATTTTGTTCTAGTCTGAAGTCTAGGGAGCAGTTGAAAGAAAGAGTTGATTTGAATAAATTTAATGGAAATGAATAAAGATATGTTATTCTTATGAATAGAAAGAGTTTTTGGACTACTAAGTGGATGCAGGAACCTAGAAATCATTTTTGCAGATTGCAGGTCCAAAACTATGATCCTAGAGGAAGTGTGCAGTACAAAAAATATTGGGGAACACTTAAGAGAAAAAGAGGATTGACTTTTTGTTATAATTGCAGAAGGCCGAGACATCTTGCTAAGGAATACCCCAAGGTAGGCCATATTTGTCTTTTTTGTAAGATTGTTGGTCATGAGGTTGAGGATTGTCCAAGGATTATTGCTAAAGTTAAAGGGAGGGACATAAGTCAAGAAATTTATGAAGAGAGTCAAGAGACTAAGGGTATTGAAGTTATTTGCTGGATAATCCACATTGGGTGTCATTTTTGTCATCGACATTTTGAATTCGAATCGGGATTCATCATCAGGACTAATTGTCAATTGATAGCTTGTTGATCTCGGTCAATTAATAGTTAAGATGCAGGACATTTATAGATTTAACCTAGGTCAGCTTGTCTAAAACCTAATTTATAAAGTTTTTAAACAAAAATTAAACTAAATAATAAATTAATAAATGATTACTAAGGTTGAATGTAATAGTTTTAATAGTGTTTTAATATTATATATATGTATAAATGTAAGTCTAGGGTTTGAAATAGATTGACTTTTAATTCATTTTATTAGTATTTTTAATTAATTGAATTATATTTATAGTTAATGTAAGAAGGATTTTAATTAGGGTTGGTTGTTTTAGGGTTAGAGTTAGATAGTTATTTTATTATTTATTAGTACTTATAATTTATGTTTTGAATTTTTAATGTATAAAGTTTAGTGAACTAATAATATATCTTAAATTATTACTAAGTTGAAAGTAAAGGTTTAATAGTTTTATAGTTTTAATTAAAAGAATTATATTTAGTTAAGGTTTGGTTGTTTTTAGGGTTAGAGTTAGATAGTTTTTTATTTTATTACTTATTAGTACTTTATTATTAAATTTAATGTAGTGAGCTAATTACTACATTATGGAAATGAAGCTTAGGTTTTAGTTGATTAGAATAATTTTAAAGGATTGTTTTTAGTAGTGTTAAATTGTGTAATTAGTATGATAATCAGTATTATTAGTTCTAAGTATTGAAGGTTTTTGTATAGAAATAAGTTTAGGGTGCTAAGTAGATACATCTGGGGTTTTAATATATATAGTGTCAAAAGATTAGGGTATATGTAACTTAATTATTGATATATATAGTGGTAAGTGTCTATAATTAGAATTTATAAAGTGGGTAATACTGGTTAGTTAGACCCCTAAGTCTATGAACTAACACAAAGGAAAACCTAAATAAGCTAGGAAAGAAGAAGGGAGGTGTCATACCTGATTTGATTATCCAACAAATAACTTCGAAACTCCTCACCACGGAAATCTGAAAACAAACTAAGGGTATGTTAGAAATTCATAAAGAGAAAAGGTCAGAGGAAGTTTAGACTATGTTATTACAGTTAGAAGAAATGATGGATGTTCATAAATATGTCTTTTTACCAGAAATCTTGAAATCAAAACAATGCATAAGTGCAAGAATAAAAAACTTTGACATAGACCATATAATCATGGATGAAGAAACACAAGTGAATATTATGACAGAAGAAAATTGGGAAGTTTTGGAAAAGCCTAATGTGGTACCTTCTTTAGGAAGGAGAGGCTTGTTTGAGGGCAATATGATAACTTTATGTGGAAGAGTAACTACTGTACTTATTATTGTTCATGAAACATCAACGAAAGAAGAATTTGAAGTCATTATGTTTGTTGAGGACAATGCCCCTTTCCCACTTTTGTTAGGTAAGACTTGGATTGAGAAGGATCAGATCAGAAGGAAACCAGAGGAATAAGCTATAGAAAAGAAAAAGGGATTTCATAGCTAAAAAAATAGACCAACTAAGAGAAGAACGAGAGGATAAGTCGAAGAAATAGAGCAAAGTAACAACACAGGAGGGACAAAAATAAAACGAATTAGATATCAAGGTTGAAAGAATGCAAGAAGGTTTGAAGGACCTATATATCCAAGAGAGAAGTGTGCCCACTCAAGAAGTGTTAAGAAAAGGGATATTAATTTCAAAACCTTTGAGGGTACCTCAATAGTGCAAAGCCACTATGCTAGGGGAAGATAAGAATAAAAATGGAAAGACGATTCCAGAAACAGTTAAAGAGACTTAGATAACAGGAAAGAAGGAAAGGAAGCTCAATAAAAACAAGGCTAAGTTGGAAAAGCTACAACAGGTTAAGGAAACCATATGGAAGACTTCGCATACAAGAACCTCGGAGGAGTCAGGTTCGCAGGGTTTGAACCTCGTTGGAATAGTAGGTCCGCGTAGATTTGGACTTCACCCTGGAGAAGTTATATAACCGTTGGAGGCTCCCAGACCGTTAGAATGATGCTCTAGAATGGTTAGGAAATGCATTTATGGGTGTATAGACTGCTTAAGGACATTGAGACCGTGCCATAATGGCTAGATTTACATTAATGGAATCATTTAACTCTAGTTCTTGTCCGTTGGAAGATCCGTCATGACCACCCCACTTATTTAACTCGTCGATCGTGGTGATGGGACCACTTTTTTCTACCCGTGATTGACTGAGCTAAGTCTAGAACTGTCCAAGTATCAAACTGTGCTAGCTGTCGTTATTTGAAAGTGTACCCTGCTTGTTTTTTTATCTATCCACTGTCTGTTAAAAGCTAGAATGTCGGGCGAACCCAACGACCTTGAGAAATATTTCGAGGAAGTTCTTAGGAAACGCATGGTCGACAAACCTATATCTGAAGGTATTCAAGCATCGTCGACTAGGGGATTGCATACTTCCCCTTCGATCGGACATCATTCCACCTGTAGCAACCCTGTAACTGAACAAAGAAGCAAGCACCGCAGTGATCTGGCTAACACAAATCAGATCTCATCGATCTTGCCTGAGTATATTCTGCCTCTGGCTGACGCTATTAACTGTGATAGTATTCCTCATGATTTTGAGTACACCGTGTTCACTGCATACATTCTGAAAGGAATTCGCATAGTAGGAAGTTAGTTAGGGAAAATCCCGCTATTGAAGCACAATGACTTTAACTTAGGAGACTGGAAGAACTATGCCATGCTATGTCCTCACCGTTACTTAATGAAGACAACCAAAAAGAAACCTCGCCTCATCTTGCATCCATGGATCAAGGGGTTGGCATAGTAAACTATATTAAACATAATGAGGATTCCTCATTTTGGCCACCACCATGAGGTTAACACTTGCGTTAAACTCCTAGGGTCATGCTATCATAGAAGTTATCTATGGATTGACAAAATAATTACTATGGATCCGGCGTTGATCCACCAGATCACAGGTTTAAGTTTGAAGCGTCCTAACCCACAATAGTTCTACCCAGGGAAGACCTCAAACCATTCTTTAGCACAATGTATCAAATAAGCCTATGGAGAGGTACAAAAGGGGAAGCGAGGTTACAAGGTAGCCTCCATAGAGGATGGAATAGTGTGCATTTCTTGTCAACTCTTAGCTATAAAGATAGTGAGGAATAACCACCCCACACAGGTCACCAAGTTCGTGGTGGACCGCACAAGAAAGTGTGTGGAGGGCCTACAGATGAATTGGGTGAACTACCTCGTCAACAAGTTAGAAAAAGGTTGTTGCCAAGCCCATGACTTAGCATATGAGTTTCACTACAGCTGGTTGATCATCCTGATTGCATTTTTGGCTTGGAAGATGCCTGAAGGAGCTACTTTACTAGAGAATGTACCTACGGATCCCCTGGCCACTTGATTTTCCACCTTGTGGTATGCCAATGACATGACAAAGCAGTGGCAGTCTAATGTTGTGTTTCATAGATATTATCAGTAGTTCAAAGTCTCCATTGAATCATTCCCTCATATGACATCACGTATACCTTGCATCAGTACTTACCCATAATGAAGTTTTGTGCTAATCCCCATTTCATTTACATCACTAAGTGAAAAGATGAGCACCAGTAAATATTGCAATCATACAATAAGCTCATGGATGAAGATATGAAATAGATTTTAAAGGATTGGCTAGAAGAATTTATTGTACTTTTCACCAATGTAAAGTTATCTGACACTGATACTATAGGAAGCTTGATGGTTACGCAAGATAAACATGTCGACCAGTCCATTGGGATGAACAAGAAGAGGGAATGCAAAAAGCAGGTTGAAGTCCAGGACATAGAGAGTGATGAAGAGGATGAAGAGGAAACCTCTGGAGATAGCAGGTCTAGCTTGTTAGGAGGAGGAGAAGATGAAGTAGAAGGACATAGAGGAGGAGATGAAGGAGAAGAAGAGCAAGGAGGAGGCGAAGATACTAGTACCCCACCACTTGGAGATCCCCTTGTTGTGACAATGACCCCACAAAAGAGGAAAGTTACTCAAAAGAAAACTTTAGAAAAGAAGAAAATGCTCGCCAATAAGCCATAGTTGGAAGTCACTCTCACTAATGACAACATTAGTTTGGTCCGCGAAGCTATGGAGGATGCCTCTAAAAATATGTTTTATAGATACAAAGATAAACAGGTGGAGCTATACGAAAGGATTGAGAGGGAATTGAAGGAAGTGCAACAGGCTATTCGCTTGGTATATGTAGTTCCTACTGCGTCGCCTACGCCTTTCTCATCATAGACCACAGACTTGGGGGACTAACCGACTCCGTAGGGTGAACCATGGATTTGGATCACCCTCCCCTAGTATAGCATCAATTTTCCCACCCCCACAGCACTACAGGCTAGCCCCAACTTGGATGTTGAGGTTAAGCTTAACAGAATACCTCCAGAACAGGTCAAAGTATTGGAGGCAGGTTTGAAGGCATACAGAAGGGAACAGAGAGAAATGACTGCTGACAGAGAAGCCTAGCTAAGAAGGCTTTCTGATCCAACATGAGCTTGGTTCCAGAGAGATCGAGAAGAGAAGGAGAAGGCTATAGAATCCTTGCAAAAGGAGAAATACCAAGTGCTAGTACAATTACGAGTAGCGCAGGACAATGTAGTTGTCTATGAAAGTAAGAAAGAAGAGCTTCAGGAGGAAAAGAAAGATGGAAAAGATGAACTACAGAAGGAAAAAAAGAAGCTTCTAGCAGAGCAGGCTATGGTCAAAGAAGCAGTAAGAAAAGTGTGTCACTCTATGATAGACTTGGTACAAGAGGAGCAAGAGCCTATCGAAGATCAAGTATCAAATCTCGCAGAGACCCTCCAATAGTTTTAGGCTAGGATAGTTGAAATGGAGGCCCGAACAGTTTTGAGCACCCCGTAGGAGGTGCATGACCAGAGGGAGGAGTCCACCAAAAACACAGTAGCAAGTATAAAATCCCTCACCTCAAAATGTAAATAGTTGAGTGACAGAATTGCTCGGATGTATGAATGCCTCACTGAGGATCCAGATTTAAAGAAGCTAGAGGCTTAGTTATAGGAGGTGCAACATAAAGCATTTTCATTGCAGGCACAGATGAAGTTTCTCACAGTGGTGGAAAAGATGAAGAGATCCCATGAGCAACGCATAGTATAGCAGTAGATCACTGCCCTCCCAGGTAAGGTCATGGAAGTAAAACAAAAGTTACAACCTATGAAGGACGAAGCTTGCAAGGTGTTCGAGGAGATCGATGGCTAGGGTTCACAGTTAGATCAAGTAGTTGCAGTAGTAGAACAATGCCTAGAAGGGCCTATTACAGAGCAGACAGTCGAGGAGCTCACTAAGCAAAAGGCTCAAGAGAGGTAGGTCAAGTTAAGCTCGAGGCTTTTGAAGTAGAATTGTCTAGACCTGAGTGACTCGGGACAAGTCATGGGTGAGTGTTGGGGGCCTGTTGGCCCTTGACCAAGTTTTGGGGAAACTTTGGTTAGTTTTGGCCCACTTTTGGACTTCGACACATTGGTCAAAGTAGGAGGACCCAGGAGGAGCTGCGATCATGGATCTCACCTATTTTGAGGGTTATGTGGACCCAATAAGGGGTCTTCTAGGTTTTGTAATGGGTTTATGGGATGTCAACCCATGGTTTTTCCCCATGTTTAGGCCTTATTGTAAGATTTTGTAAAGTATAAATAAAGGGGAATGTATTGTAAAAGTAAGTAGTGTTATGTGCAAAAGAGTGTATGTGGTCAAGGCTTTGTGCTCGACTGTGATTTTGTAGAAGGTGCTAAGTGTTGTGATAAGAGATTTTGGCTCTATGCGTTTGACCTATTTTTGGAAACTAACAAAGGAGGATCTAGTGCTTAGTGCACAAATCTCTTGTCTTGTGCAAAGTTTGACTCTGTGGCTTAGTGCACAGTAGTGAATGGATGTAATATTTTGGCGGATAATAAAGAGGTGAAGTGGTTTGTGGACGTAGCCCCAGCCTAGTGTGAACCACGTATATCTGGTGTCTCATGGTTTTCTTGGTGCAATGTCATTTATGTTATGCATTTGCTTAGTGATTTGATTATGATGTGTAATTAATATATATTTTGTTTCTTAAGTACTTTACTTATGTTAAAGGGTAAATGAATGTTAGACTTAACTCACAGTGATAAGTGCTCAGGGTGCATAGTCACTTGTTGTTACTGCGCTTATCTGTCTTTTATTATGCTCTGCGGTGTTATTGAGTTTAATAAACTAATTCATGTTCATGTCCTAAGAATTAACAAAATATTATGTGAAGTGATCTTATCACAGATTCATGTCCGAGTCTAGTTACAGAAACCTATGTCATGTAACCCCCCGTGCTTCTACCTCAGAGACTTTGCTTGCTTCGCAGGTGTTTCCAAAAGGGCCGATAGTCGGGGTTTTGTTGGTGCGTTGTTAAGCATTGAATCCTGGGTCTACCCCTATGCCAACAAAGTGTTGGGGACCTTTTGGCCCTCAACCAAGTTTTGGGGAAACTTTGGTCAGCTTTGGCCCACTTTTGGACTTTGACACGTTGGTCGAAGTAGGAGCACCCAGGAGGAGTTGAGATCGTGGATCTCACCTATTTTGAGGGTTATGTGGACCCAGTAAGGGGTCCTCTAGGTTTTATAATGGTTTTATGGGATGTTGGCCCATGGGTTTTTCCCATATTTAGGCCTTATTGTAAGATTTTGTAAAGTATAAATAAAGGGGAATGTATTGTAGAAGTAAGTAGTGCTATGTGAAAAAGAATGTATGTGGTCGAGGCTTTGTGCTCGACTGTGATTTTGTAGAAGGTGCTAAGTGTCATGATAAGATATTTTGGCTTTGTGCATTTAACATATTTTTGGAAGTTAAAGAAGGAGGATCTAGTGCTTCGTGCACAGATCTCATGTCTTGTGCGAAGTTTGACTATGTGGCTTAGTGAACAGTAGTGACTAGATGTAATATTTTTATGGATAATAAAGAGGTGAAGTGGTTGGTGGACGTAGCCCAACCCTGGGTGAACCACATATATCTGGTGTCTCATGGTTTTCTTGGTGCAGATTTTCATTATGCATTTGCTTAGTGATTTGATTATGATTTGTAATGAATATATATTTTGTTTCTTAAGTACTTTAATTATGTTAAGGGTAAATGAATGATAGACTTAACTCACAATGCTAAGTGCTCAGGGTGCATAATCACTTGTTGTACTGCGCTTATCTGTCTTTGATTATGCTCTGTGGTGTTATTGAGCTTAATAAACTAATGCATGTTCACTTCCTAAGCATTAACAGAATATTATGCAAAGTGATCTTAACATAGATTTGTGTCCCAACCTGGTTACAGACACTTACATCATGTAATCCCCCCTTCTTCTACCTCGGGTGAGACTTCGCCTACTTTGCAGGTGTTGCCGAAAGGGCCGATAGTCAGGGTTTTGTTGGTGCATTGTTAAGCATTGAACCCTAGGTCTGCCCCTGTGCCAACAGGTTGTTTCAGGATCTCGTGAATCCTTGATCCAACACTTGTGATCAGTTCATTTTGTCCTTTGTCACTTTGTGTTATACGCTCCCATTTCCCACATCTCCCAAAGTGAGATTCATCGACTTAACCTCGATCATCTTGACTTTATCTAACGATCTTTCTTTGATGCGAATAACCTAACACGATCCAATGTTTGTCAGGATTTCGGTTGTTTTGGGATCTCGTGAATCCTTGGTCAAATAGTTGTGATCAGTTCATTTCAGCCTTCAGGACTTTTGGGTTATATGCTCCCATTTCCCAAATATCTCAAAGTGAGATTCACTGATTAAACTTTGAGTAACTTCCATATCTGACGGTCCTAGTTTGTCCCGAAATCTTCATCAGTGGACAAGATTCTCCCTTGATTGTTTTTGTAGTTTTACTATGGGGATTTCAATCCTGATCGTGTTTCTGCAATGCTCTTTCCCTTCTGATATTTTTGGTTTTGTACTTGGATTCTAACTGATCAAGATCATTGATCTATTGGGAATTCGATCCTGATGGTTTTTCTACATTTGCGTTGATCTTGTGAAATCTAATACGTTGGCTCTCCTAAGCTTTAGGTAGATTCCTCTGCAAGTTGTTCATAACAACACATCATCACATCATAATGGCATTGGTTGTTGACATCAATGAAAACAAATCAATGAAAATATGTCCAACACTCTCCCATTGACAATATGTCCTAACACATAGGACTAATCCACTCTGATTCTTCTACATGCTCTATGACTCCTAATTCTAGCATTCTGTCACGTTCTACCTTAACCTTCTGCTTATATATGGGGTTTAATATGTATGGTCTTTGTCTAACTATTGTTTCTTCTGGTCTAAGGGGCATATTCATTTCTCCAATTTCTCCTTCTACCCCTTTCATTTCTGAAAATATGGCTGGGAATAAGTCATTGTACTCGTGTAGTAATTCAGTTATCTTTTCCATTCTCTCATTGTCCTAGTAATCTCCAATGTTGGCTACCTTGGGCTTCTCTTCACTCCCAATATTGACCTTTTTAATATTCATAGGTGCAGTAGAATCTTTTGATTGTAATAGGGGTCCTTTAAACCGTCTTTCTCCTTCCCCTTCTAATACATGTATGTTACATGGGTTTTCCTCTACTTCTTCATCCTTTGCGACCCGATAGCAGTAAACTAACTATTCTAGTGTTTATTTTATGTAATCTCTATCTATTTTCATTGTATCTACCCCATACTCTTCAAATATCTTCCCTTTGATCCTCTGTAATGCCAGATCCACCCATGGATTCTCACTTTCAAATGAAAAGTTCCTAATAAAGTTTTGTTGCATTGTGCCCCAACTTACAGTTTCTCTGCGCAGTTCCTGGTCCTTGTACCGGTTACTAGGTATTCCTCCTAATGTATGAATAAAGTAATGCATCCATTCCCATAGTGGTACTAATCTCCAGTTATTGACACAATCATTTATGTGATGTCTTGGGTTCCCTCTTCCATCATACTTTTGTAAGGGTCTATCCTGATGACTCCTACCAAATATTATGTGCATTAGTTGCTTACACTGATACCAGTCCTGAATTACCTTCTTATGTGAACCCCAATATTTTCCATGTGTGTCTCTTGGTTCTTGTTGGCACAGGGGAAGACCCAAGGTTCAACGCTTCAACAGCGCACCAAAAAAACCCTAACTATTGGCCCTTTCAGCAACACCTGCAAAGCAAACAAAGTCTCACCCAAGGTAGAAGCAGGGGGGGTTACAAGACTCAGGTGTCTGTAACCAAGATGGGACATAGATATGTGATAATAACACTTCATAGAGTACTCTAGCCACACTTAGAAGGTGATATGCATTAGTTCATTAAATTTTAATAACATCACAGAACAAACCCTAATATGGATCGATGCAGTAACAACAAAGATTAAGCACTTCAACCATTTAGAACACAACACTGAGTTAGATCTAACATTCATTCATCTTAAGTAAAGCACTAAGCATCAATAGATATATCTGTATTATATTATAGTCAAGGCACTAAGCAAATCAATTCGTAAATAACATAGCACAAAGCAAACCAAAGACATAAGATATACGTGGTTCACCCTAGTGTGGGGCTACATCCACCAACTGCTTCGTCTTCTTTATTATTCTTCAATCTCTTCCATTCATCCACTCCTATGCACTAAGCCACAGAGTTGAGCTTCACATGGGACAAGATATCTGTGCATTGAGCACCAGATCCTCCTTCCCAAAATTCGGTCAAGGCATAGAGCCAACTGATTAGGGGATCAAATTTTGCTCAATTTTCAAAGTGCTTGGAATGAGACGAAATAATGCCATTGCGTCCGTCTCGTTTTCCTAATTCCGGCGGTATATTTATTTTCGCAAACGGAGTCCGTATGGAGGAGATATCGCGATTTGACAGCCAAGCCAAACAGGTAAAAATTTGGGATGCTGACTATACCTGTCCGTACAGTCCGTACGGCCACGTGGAGGGTCGTACCATCATGATGTGGCACATTTTGGTTGGATGTTCATTGACCAGTAATATGATGACATGTGTCACTATGTGATTGGTTCATATGTTTGTGTTAATATAAAATGGTTTGGAGGCCGCGGGGTTCGACCCCCGGACCTCCCCAAACACTAAGTTTTCATAACGTTCCGCTAACCAACAGTCCCGCCTTTGATCCTTGTTAACTATGCCTTGAATATATTATTTAACATGGATGTTATGTTATAGCGGAAAGGGGGGCGGTCCGGGGCTTACCCCCCGACCCATGGTTCCGTGGAATTATATATATGACCATATGTATACATTGTGTGGCGCACGCGCATTGCAATTCATTGCAATGTTATATATAACATATATAACATAGTTATATGGCCCGTGTATTAAATCGCGCGGGGGTTTAATATTGTGTTATGTAATGTTTATACATTGTGTTATGCGCACGGTTATGTATTTGCGCAGGAGTTCCACCGTTTGCACGGTTTTCAAACGGAATAACCACTTTGTAACCAAGCCCACGGTCGTGTGTGCTCATGTGCCCAGTACCAAGGCGGTTAGGGGCTGGAGGCGCCCTAACCGTCCTACGGTTTGTACCAGTGCGTGGTTATGCACAGGACTGGGTTCTTTACGCTTTAAAGAGCGTGTGTGCTAGGTTGGAAGCACAAGGGTGCGAATTGTAGAACCAGAGACATCATAGTTGAAGGGGAGAACTTCAAGGAGGCTATCTTCTTCATTTTTCGACCGTTTCAGGTGCCAAAAGAGCCCAGACAGGGGTTTTGGGACGTTGTGAATCCATTGAAGCAGTCAGTTTGTCAATTTGAGCACTGTAAGGCATGTTTTTAATCACTTTGAGCAATTTAATATAAAAGATCCATTTGGAGGCTGGACCAGGAGATGTAGCCCGGAGTGGGGTGAACTCCTTTATCAAGTTGTTGTGTTTATGTCTGATGTTCAATGATTTATGCTGCTGTCTATGTTTATTTCTACATAAGTAATCCTTTATTATGTGTTGCAAATTGATCTGGTTTCTTTAAACACATAACATTTAACTTGCAATTAATTTAATCAAGTTTATCAAGTCTTCTTCATTTTTAGATCAAGTTGGTATCAGAGCAAAGGTTTTGAAGACTTGATTGTTTGCAAGTTTTGTTTCTGATGCTCACAAGGTTTAAACTCACACGAGGAGAAGGTCAACTTGTGAAGCCAAGTTCTTATCCGACGAGGAGGAAGCAGTTTCGTTCACCGCAGATTGCAGAGAGACATTCACCAAGTATGGCACATGCAGAAGGTCATGAATGTGTTCCGGACGAAGAGGAATATCTCAGACAAACTCTCATGTAGATGAGAGATATGATGAATATTTTGTTGGAACGGAACATAATGTCGCAGGGTGAAGGCTCTAACCCTTCAATGCATAAGGGAGGCGGTGGTGACAAGACTCCAGGCAAAGATGGAGGGAATGGTGCTTCTCCACCACCCTCTCCTCCTCCATCATCTTCTTCTTCTTCTTCTTCTACAAGTTTGAAGAATCTTCCCCATTCTCCAAAGGGGCATGGTAAAACTCCTTCGCAAATTCTTTCATTAAAGCTTGATATAAAATTTGAGTTGCCAATTTATAATGGAGAAGTTAATGCTGAAAAGCTAGATAACTGGATAAGGAAAATTGAAGTTTATTCTAGAATACAAAAGATTCAAGATGATGAAACAAAAATTCAGTTAGCTTCTTTAAGATTAGATGGCTCATCACTTATTTGGTGGGAATCTAAGACACAAGAAGAAATTAAAAAGAATGGAAAAAATTTTCTTTCTTGGAATGACTTCATAATAGCAATTAAAAAGCAATTCTATCCATTAGCATATAAACAAAAGGCAACCATGGAATGGCAAAATTTTAGACAAGCAAAAGGACAGAATGTACAAAGTTTTACTCAAGAGTTTAGAAGACAAGCTTTGGTTTTGGGAGTTGATTTGTCTTCACAACAAACATTGCTCAAATATATTGGCGCTTTGCATAGTTATTTGAGGCATACTATACTTATGTTTAACACCACAAATCTAGATGAAGTTTGTGTACAGGCTACGCATTTGGAAGCAAGGGGAAATAAGGATGCACATGAAGGTTTCAAGAAGACATTCAGCTAGGGAGACAAAGGGAAGAAGCATTTCAAAGGCAAAGGCAGAAAGAATGCTACGGTGAAGAAGGAGGGAGAAAAGTTCATGTGTAAACACTGTTCAAAGGAAGGCCATGATGAAGACCACTGTTGGAAGCTTCATCCGGAGCGTAGACCCAAGAAGTTTGGCAACAACAATAAAGGGAAGACAAAGACGATTGCGAATGTTGTACAAGATTTGGGTTCAGATTCTGGTGACGAGACGAAGATCACAGCGATGGGTTACCAAGGTAATAATTATGTTGCAAGTACTAGCTCTTCAAGTAATGCAAATGTCAATGTAACTCAACAGGAGAAAACAAGAATTGAACTTTTCCATATAAGGGTCATTTCAAAACATACAAAGATTGATACATTGTTTGATTTGGGGTCACAAGCTAATCTTATTTTTGAAGAGACAGTTAAGAAACTTAAGTTGGAAACAAGCCCACATCCCAAGCCTTACCCTCTTGGTTGGATATGTGATAATGCTAAGTTACAAGTAACCAGGAAGTGTAAACTTAGGTTTGCTATAACTGCTAATTTTGTTGATGAAGTAGAGTTGGATGTGATACCGTTGGATATAT
>JASDQU010173278.1:0-20878 GCA_032191745.1 Picea mariana
TCCCATCAGAGAAAGGTATATGATCAATACATGGTTGTTTTTATTTAGAGTTAGAGCTAGCTTGGTTTCCCATACATTTGAGAGAGATGTTTACATAAAACAGGTGTGCTTAATTTTTAGGATACATGGTTTGAGTGGGTCACTTGACAGTTTGGAGCAATTATGAGCATACAGGGAGGGTCCTTGCATGATTCTAGGCCCGATAGCACTTTTCTGGGCGACATGCAAGAACTTTATGTTTTTAGCAGTTTGAGCTTCAAGCCCCAGATTCAGATTCTGAACATATATTATGGATACTTGAGACATTCTAAGACTTTTGGACCTCTTCCGGGATGATTCATCACATATTTCTATTTTTGGCAAGTTGAGCACCAGGGCTCACATGTTTGATTGCGGATTCAGATTCCTTGTGGAAAATCAAATCCAATGAGTATAATATCATGGACATGCGAGGAATTTTTTTTCTAGCAATGTCTATTTTTAGCAGTGGACACGTGATTGTGGTCTCCTAGTCATTCCAAACATTTGTGGAGAGTTTTGGTCAATTTAGACAAGTTTCAAATTTTTGGGACCAAATGGCTATTTTTGGAAAATTCAATTTTTAGCAGTCATCCTCATCTCCAGCAATGGCAAGTGGCAATCTCATATTTCAACATGTGGTAGAGTATCAGGATGATGTGGCATCTACATGGCATCATGAACCAAGGACACATTTTCCAAGAATTATGCATTAAATGAGAATTAATTAAGCTAAAGAGGTGGTGCATGGGCGAGGTGGCATTTTCTAGAGAAAGTTTAGCCACTCAAGGCCAATTTTTCTCACTCTATTCCTCTCACTTTACATATTCTAAATTTCTATGCAATCAATTTCTGAAAATTCTCCCTAAATTGCTTTTAAACGCAAAATTCCTAAAATTTAGGAAATCCCTAAAAAATAGGGTGAATTTCCCTTTAACTCATAACTCCCTCATCCCTTGGCCAAATTTAGAAATCTAACATGCGTTGGAAAGCTAAAGTTATCGTCAATGCATCTTAGCCATTATTTAACTCACCATGCGCATACACTCTCACTCATAGCTCACCAATGCACATTACTCACTCACACTTATTCCCTCATGCGCATTAATTCCTAAATTTTTCACTCACACCTATTCCCTCATGTGCATTATTTTATAAATTTCTCACTCACACATATTCCCTCATGCGCATTAACTCCTATTTGTCTTCACATTCCTCTCATATTTATTGGATGGTCTTCATTGGTTATTGGTTGGATTATTGCAACAATTAAAATACTTCTTCTCTCATTCTTCTCTCTAATTCTTAGTCCAATTACTCTTCTTTGAGCAAAGTGATCATCGTATCGGTTGTGAACTTGTCAATTATGGGGCACCCAACCCTCTTGCAAGCCTATCAATAAAGAAATTTTGTGTTTGTGTTCTAACCTTGTTTCTTGATGGTACTTTGTGAATTTTTGCAATTAGATTAGTTGCTTTCCTTACTATTCATTATGATTTATATTGATCTTTTGAGTAGATTCTTTCTTGTTCTTTCTCTTTTTTATTATGCTAACCCTGCAGGATCCCTCCAAACAAGAAAAATTATTATTTTCCCCATGTTTTGGATAGAATTAGCATGCTATCCAAAACATAAGAGTCGTTGTTTTTTGTCATACAATGAAGAAAATCAAACTCGGGACAACAAAAAAATCACGCTAGGGACTCCCCCCTGAGGCTAGAAAGCACCAGCCCAAACAAAGAGGGGTGTAGCCCGTGACAATTTAGGGTTTTCCTCATTTAATTGGCCATTGAGTTTTCATCGTTGTTTTATCATATTTATCAGCTCAATTGGAGGGTGGAAATTTGTGCTCACACTCCCACAATCTATTTTTTTGGGTTTCACACATATATGGAGCCTTCTATAGCAATATTCATGCTCAATTCTATAAACCGCTCCAAGAACATCAACTAGAATCCAAACTAATTGATATTGCACTCTCTAATTCACATTTAAAATTGATTTTCACTATGTATATGAATTTTAGTAGATACATTGATTTATTTATTGTTTTCCATGTCAACAAAGGTAAGGGATTAACTACTCTATAAAACTATCTTGTTCTTTTAATTTTCCCCAACTTTGTCTTTCATACCTCTTTGGGGTCACCTTATTTACATCATTTTCTCATTCTTTTGTTCTCTTTATTTTATATTTTTTAGTTTCCTTATTTTACTTATTGTGGTGTTGCCCAAAATTGTGAAAACTTAAAATATATAATAAAATAGAATAATGGATAAATAAAATAAGTCCATCCACTTTCATCTGGCAATAATTTGGGGTTGTGATAATGGCCCAAAATTCAAATTCCATTGTACACTTTCTTCCCCCGCATGGGATTTGTTGGTTGTGGTTATTAAAATTCTTGATGTAACCTTCAAGTAGATGATTGTAATGGTGTTGACATGGTACCGACAAACTCATTCTTTATTTAAGTACAAGAGGCAAGGACAATGCTTATTTCTAGATTTACCATCTATACAAATTATAAATTTCCATTTATAAAAAAATAAAAATAAAAAGATTAAAGTTTAACAACAACAATAATAAAGTATAATAATGATGATCATGATCATTGTTTATTGAAACCAACTTTGATATATCAACTCTTAAGAATAATGATACAAAATTAGTTCATTTGATTTGACCTTTTGTTTCCATAATAAAAATGATTAGAAAAACATTTTTACTTTCTTTGGTTTGCAATATATATATATAGTTGTTGTCAATGTTGTCGACCTTTGACTAGTTTCATGTCAATAACGTCTAGTTTGAACCCCTTGTTTAGGTGCACCAATCTATGCCAACAAGTTCACTAAGTACCATTCATGAATGTGGGGAAGCATCCCTTTTGTTTTCTTGCAAACAATTCTTAAAAAAATATTGTATTATTTTATTGTTATTAATTTTAATTGCTAATTTAGGTTCAAATATTATTATTGTTTTTTCACCTAAGTTCAATTCTTTTACGAAATAATTTTTCTCATTTTATTTTCTGTTCCATTTGATTATTTCTTTAACTATTTTATTCTATTTTAGGGAAGGCATGTGCGATGTGGGGGGGTTCTTTTTGGGCCCAGAGGAAATAGAGTGTTTGACTACTTTCCATTTGGGGGTGGAAACAAACAACATAGTAGAGGCTTACACCCTTCTTCAAGGCATCCACTTGGAAAAACAAAGGCAAATACAAAGTGTGAATGTTGTGGGAGATTCGAAGACAATAATGCAGAAAATGATATCAGGTTCCTCTCCTCATAACACGAGCCTAAGAATCCTAATAGACATAATATGTCTCCTTGTAGGTTCCATGCAAATCAATTATTTTCTTGTCCTTCGAATCAATAACGAAGAGGTAGATAAAATGGCCAATAAGGCCATCAACAAAGCCTCTGGTCTCTTGGGGGTTAGTGGAAACGAATGCTCAACCCCCTTACCATGAAACCAAGACTCAAATGGAATCTTGGGGCCCACGTTGTTAGGTATCTAGAGAGGTAGTGGGGGGGTTGAAGAGCCCATAGTGGAGGCCATTCAATGTAAGGTGGACTAGGCCCACTATAGTATTAAATAAAGCCCATTATGGTAGTTAGTTAGCTATAATAAATGTAAGGGGACTTCTGCTTCTAGAAGGTGTTGAAGATTGAATCTGTCAGGAAAAAAATGACAACCTTATGAGGACATTAACCCCCCTTCATTTTTAGAGAGGTGGTTCTCCTCTTTGGATAAAAGATATAGCTTTGAATATCTTGGAGTAGGGAGAGTGCTAGACAACAAACCCCAAATATTTATTTCTTGGATTTATATGAGAGTGGTTCTTAAATAACCCAATATGATATTTATATGCAACAAAAGTCTTTTAATCAGAAAATATTGAAGGAGGGTTTCAACATCAAAATTAAATAGTGATGAGCATCACACACAATCTTCTTAATAATATATAAATACATCCATATCTTCTTCATAGGAGAGAATGGTTTTATCATCTCAAAGAATTTTAACAGAGTACTGCAATCAAGATCAAAAGAGAATTTGATAGGTCAACCTCAAATACTTTATATTCTAAAAACAGGGTTACAAAGCACAGTCGAGATCAACCCCAAAGCAATTCTTTGTGGAGTTCTATTCATGAAATATATTATTCATTAAAAATCCTTTGACAACCATATATGTGGTTGCAAATATTCCATGATCATATAATAAAATATCTTAGAAGAATATAAGAAGAACACTCAACAACTCAACCTTGTGCCCAACTCTGACATTCGAGCATAAAACTATGAGAAGTGGTGTAAAGAATATATATAAAAAAAAATGGAGAAGATGAAGATTTATTACTTTTGATCAGAAGCTTGATTGTGTACCCATGGATGTACCTTATTCTTCCTATGATATTCTGCCCTTCCCCTCTAACAATACTAAATATTGGACCCTTTGATGAAGTCTCTCTTCCCTTTTTAAGAAGAGACTTTCTAACTACTTGAGTAGTTAGGGTTTCTCCCTTCTAAAAATTCCAGTACAAGTTACTTGTTGAAACATTCCCTTTTGATCAATGAATCATTAACTCCTTATTAATGAATTCGCATCATTAATACAAGTATATTGAAAGTGGTTCCCTCTCCTTTATTAATAAAAGTTTTTAATTATTATTATTATTATTATTATTTTAAATTTGATTAATTTTCCATCAAAAGAGGATGACTGTAATTTAATTTTATGGAAGTAAAAACCAAATTTGTATCCATGAAAACCACTTATGATGTGCTCTTCATCATCTTATCTTTCCAACGATATAAAATTTTCCCAAATTCGTCGTCCATATCTCAAGATATGAGCTTGTGAAGTTGAGTCGTCAAGCAAGTCCATTAAAAACGCAACTGACTGATATTTTAATTCTTGAGAAAAATTTATCAACTTTCAACATTTACAACCTATATCAACATCTTCTACGTCGAAATACCTTTCCAATAGTATAAATTTTTGTGCTTCCCTTCATAAAATTATACTTTTTGGTTTAAAAGTATATACCACATGCATGGGGATATCATATTCTTCATGATATATAATACTAAGTGTTTGATAACTTAACAAGAAAAACAAGAAGAGAAAAAATTGTGGAGATTGGAGGATTCGGCCCTTGGAAAATTGTCTAATAAAAAAATAATTTTTTGGAATCTCGTCGTCGTCCACCTCATGCCCAATCATTGATGAATTATTTATTCATATACTACCATGTGTCTCTAATAATAATATTCCATGTGTCTCCCTCCATGAATTGTCATGTTCACAATTCCATGCTTCCATGTTGAATGTTCTTATTGGTTCATGGTTTATGTTAGCACATTTGTTTTTGAGTAAAGTTGGGAGTTTGTTCAAAGTTTCTAAAGTCATACCTTGGTCTTGGGAAGACCAAGGCTTTCCTAATTGACTCTCAGTGTGTGTGTTTGTGTGTTCCCATAATTTTTGAAATTTTGAATGTCTTCCCCTATCAGTGTGAGTTGAATCCTATAGAAAAACTTTTTCAATGACCTTAAACTTGACCCTCTTGACACTCTTGTTGAAATACTTCTTAACAGTTTGTTGTCTCCTTTTAATGTTATCCAAAGCAAACATCATTTTCTCTTCCAAAGCTAGTAGTGTGTTTATCCTTTGTGAAACATCTGAAGAATTTAATTCTTCGATCTATAGCATCAACCTTAATGATGAAAGTTCCAGTTCAGTTGGCAGTAGGGCTTCTTGACCATAAACAAGCTGAAAAGGAGTGAAACCAGTGCTTACCTTGGCGGTAGTTCTCTCTACCCAGAGGGTGTAATTAAGGAGAGTGTGCCACTAACGAGGCTTGTCTTCGATGAACCTTTTGACGATTCTTACCATATTTTTGTTGGTAGACTTAACCTTCCCATTTCCTTTGGGATAATAAGCTGATGAGGTGAAATGTTTAACCCCCAATTTAGCTAAAAATTGATTCATCTTAGCAGAAATGAAAGTGGGACCATTGTCTATAATAATTTCCAATGGAAGACCAAATCTAGAAAAAATGTTATTTTCAAGGAAAAAAACTACCTGATCATCTATGCAATTCTTAAGTGGGACAAATTCAACCCATTTTGTAAAATAGTTTGTGGTTGTCAAAAAAAAAAATTGTCCAGCTAAAGAAGGACGATTAATAGGACCAATAAAATCCAATCCCCACTTTGAAAAAGGAAAGTCTGGTAGGACAGGTTGTAATGGCATGGCTGAAAGGCGTTCTTTCCCAACAAATTTTTGGCACTTATCACAAGATCTAGAAAAAATATAAGAGTCACTAAATATTGAAGGCTAGTAGTATCCTTTTTCTAATAATCTTGAAAGCAGTGGTTTTTGCAGAAAAATGACCTCTTACACAAATGACAGAACTTGAAGAACCATGAGCTTCTTGCAATAGTTTATGTGTGTCTTCATTGTTTACACAGTGAAGCAACACACCATCAATATATCTTCGAAATAAGAAGTCTCCTATAATGACGTATCTTGTAGATTCAAGACGTAGTCTTCTCCTTTGATGAGTGTCTAAGTTGTCTGGACATATTTGGTTCTATAAATAATAAACCAAATTCTTGTACTAGGAATGTTTAGACACAGGGAGGATCTAATCATCAATGTAAAAGAGAGCTGAAAGGGAACTATATTATTCATCAATTTCTTCACCATTCTTAGCATGTTGAGCTCAGTGAGGGTCTAGGTCACGCCCCTTGATAGTGGTAGAAGTCACGATATTCAAATCATGCTCCTGAATCTTGGAAAGCCAATGTGCAAGCTTTCCTGAAAGATAAGTGTGTGAGAGAAAAAACTTGACAGCAGGTAAAGGGACCTTTACCAATCTATGCTTACCTAAGATGAAGTGGCGAAACTTTTCAACAGCTTTAAAAAGAGTGAAAGCACATTTCTAAATAAAAGAATATTTAAATTCATCATCAGACAAACTTTGACTCATGTAAGCTACTGGTTTTTCATTTCCTTGGTCATCATTTTGCATGAGAACAACAGAAACTACCTCCTCAGTGGCACTAGTATATATCGTGAATTCCTTCTCAAAATACGACTTCGCCAAAACCGGTGCGGAACTGATTGCTTTCTTGATCCCTTCAAAAGAATTTTCAACATCATCTGTCCAAGAAAAAGAACGATCTTTCTTAAGAAGATTATGAATTGGCTTGACCATCACAACAAAATCTGGAACAAACCTACAGACAAAGTTAATAACCCCCTTAAAAACTTGAACCTCCTTTTTGGAAGTGGGAGCAGGCAGATCAAGGATAGCAGCAGTCCTTTCTGGATCAATGCTTATTCTTGAATCAGAGACGATGTGTCCAAGGAACTTTCCCTTGGTAACCCCAAAATTGGACTTGGAAGGATTTAGAGAAATGCCAAATTTCCTACATCGCATGAGAATTTTTCTCCGATGACCAAAATGATCTGATCAGATTTTAGAGTACGTCGTTAAGTCATCCAGGTAGATCTGAATGATCTTACCGATCAAATCGTCAAAATCTATTTGCATATCTCTTTGAAAGGTGGCACCTGCATTAGATAATCCAGAAGGCATACGTTCATCAGCAAAAGTACCGCAACGAGTAATAAATGTGGTTTTATATTTGTCTGCCCTTTTTACTTTGATTTGGTTGTAACTGGAAAAACCGTCAAGTAAGGACATTATTTGTGACCCTGCAACTTGCTGCAAAATCATTTCCATGTTAGAGAGAGGGAATTGATATTTTATACTAGCTCGATTTAATGCATGGAAATCAACGCATAATCTGATCTGACCAGTTGTTTTCTAAAAAGGAACCAAATTTGAAACCCATTCAGAATACTTGACTGGAAAGATGATCCTAGCCTTCAAGAGTTTTTCCAAGTGGTTTCGAATATTTGCTTCTAGTGCGGGGTTGATAGGTTTTTGTTTTTGCCTGACTGGTTTTATGCCTTCCTTAATGGGGATGGCAAGTTGTATAAGACCAGGACCAAAACCACGAAGATCTTCATAAGACCAAGCAAAAACATATTGAAATTCACCAAGCAGCTTGGAAAACTTCACCTTCTCTTCATATGAACATTTGGCACATATTTTAACATTCTTTGGAGCCTCGGGTGTCCCAATGTTCAAGGAGATTGTTTCACACACCTTCCTTTTCGAATCCTCTTCTTTCTGTTTTTCCTTGTTGCCTACATCACTCAAAGAAAATGAACTCTCTATAGGAGTCAAGAGTTTAGGAATATTGTTATCTTCTATGGATATGATCTCCTTTGGCTTAAAAGGTTCATTTTGAATAAAAGCATAAATTCTCTCATCGTTAGGGGAGACCTACCAAGATTCTATATTGTCGGGGATATGTGGAATATACATAGATTGGAAAGTACAATCAGGTCTATGTGGCAGAAGTTACTAATTAGGAGAGATTGCAAAAACAACTAACTGACCAGCCATCGAGTTTAACTCCCTCTTGACATGAGTGATGTTTAAAGATAAAAGGTTCGAGTTAAGCACCCAAACAGTTTGGGTGTATCATTTCATTAAATTGTTGCTAGGACAGTAAATTTTACGTACAAGATTCACAAGAAGTTAGAAATCTCGAAAAATTGAAAGGTGACCACAGCCAATATTATAGGCGTTCTCAATGCCTAATAATAAAGCTTCAAATTCAGTGACATTGTTAGTGCAAGCGAACTCCAACCTGTAAGAAAAGTTATGGATTTTTCCTACATGACAAATCAAGATAATGCCAGCTCTGTTACCTTCGTTAGAGCATGAACCATCAAAGTGCATGTGCCACATACCATCATCTAAATTGATTTGTTCCATGGGAATGTTATCCTCCTCAGCAAAGATGGAATACACTCCTAGGTCCTCTTCAATACAATTTACATTAGGTTGTGGGACACTCTCTATGTAAGATGATATCCTTCCTTCTCTAAGGACTATAATGTTTTTTTTATTCCGAGGAATGGATAAATATGTTCTGTCGAGTGAGAGGTATCCACCCATTAAGGCTTGCCAATCTCTTCCTAAGATGATTGAGTAATTTCTTACCGGCATATCAATTACCTGAATGTTGAGAGTTGTCCTTATTTCAGGATGAGCGCACAAAACTAAGGTCACATATTTAATCTAACCTATGGTTGTTTGTTGTAGACTATTATAGGATAGCATGCTTCTATCATTTTCATTTGTACAAGACAAGCCAAGCTATTCCATAATAATCTTCGACATCACACTTGGGCCTGAACCGCCATCAATGAGGCAACAATGGGCAATATTATCCATAATCTTAACAGAAATATGAAAAGGGGGATTTTTTACAGGTTATCTAAAGTTATGTATACCTACTTTATTTACAGATGAATCCTCTTCGTTTACCTCTTCAGGGAGGTTGGCTACAACGAAAGATTTTCCTTCCATGAATTGTTTTAGATGCATTTGTTGTTCAGGGATGACAACCATGTCCAAAAGGGTTGCATCTGCCTTGATGTTGGCCAATTGATTTAAGATATTGTATTTGGAAAAGGGGAGAGGAGAGGAGAGGTTATTCCTTGAATATCAGGAACCTTAAGAACCTGAACCGTAGCAGCGGGTGAGGATGATCTTGGGCTAAAAGAATTGCGGGGAGGATCAAATTTTTCCTTGGGAGTATAGGATTTGTTCCTAGTATTGATGACCATGGCATCTTCTGGCTCTGCAAAATCTAGGACAACGATAGTGGCCTCTGGTCTCTTACCAAATATCTTATCTCTAGCACTCTTCTTTACCTCACATGTGGTTTCCTCGTGGTGTTCCTTGCAGACGTTACACCAACTTCGAGGCAAGATAGCTTTAGGATGAAAATTATTTTCAACCGGATTTCTAAAGGGGGGTGCAGAAGAGGATGAAGCTCCAGGGGTGAAAGGGTAGACAGTTCCTTTCCACTCATACGCTATCATACGATAGTTCATGTCTTGTACTAGTTGTAAAAGGGAAGACATGTTTGTCTGTTTAACCGATTCTCTCTGGGGACGACCGGTTATTTCAAGTTGTTCTTCATACTCTGAACAAGTATGAAGAGAAAAACCGAGATTATCAATGGCTTTTTCCTCAAGCCTATGATGGTAGGGGGAAGGAAACACATTATTGTAATGCATGAAAGCGGCTTGGTTCTGAGGGCGGATGAGTTTAGAGATTTGATTGTATAACTTGGTGAAACGCAAGTTGAAATACTCGATGGTCTTTCCATCCTTATAGGTGACGTTATTATATTACCTTAAATTCTTGTCTAGGAGTTTAGATTGCCCATAAGTGGATCAGAACCAATAGATTAACTCTTCCCAAGTAAACAGAATCTTAGAAGGGAGGTCAACGAAATCAGTCACAACCTTTCCTTCCAAGGAATTGACGAATAAGCACATGCAAGTATCATTGTCATTGGCCCCTATGTTATGACAAGCATTAGATAATGCACTGGGTGTTCATTTGTAGTGACAATGTTATTTCTTGAAAACCTAGGAAGATGCTTTTTAAATTTAGGAAGTGGACGAGTGGTAGGTGTTAGGTTAAGAGGAGAGGACACATGCCATGGTGTGGTTATGGCGTCTTCTTCAAACTGGAAAATCCCATACTTTTTAATGAATTTGGTAGGATTTGTGGTAGATTGAACAGGGATATGGTAGCTATATAAGCTACCAATCACTGACGAAGATGAATGCTAAGAGGAGGAAGCACCTCCCGTACCACCAGAGCCACCACTATATCCCATCTTATGGATGATATATGAGGGAAAGAAAGACGAACTAGATGAATCAGACAAAGTTCTCCTTAGAGAACTTTGTTGGGTAGATAACACAATGTTCCTTCTTCCTATTTTGGCAATAGGATTGATTTTTGGTGATAAGCCTCTTCTTCTTTTAGAAGCACGGGATTATAAGGACATGAAAGAAAGGCCAAAACTAGAGAAACAAGAATGTTACGACTGATTTCCAAGTTGTCTACGTCTAGCTTCCAATCGTTCTTGAGCACTAATATCTCGTTCAATTGCTGCCCAAGAATGGTTAAGTTCAGCATGGGTATTGGCGGTGTCTAAAATGGCATTAAACAGGTTCAAAGCAATGTTGGTCTGATCTTGAAGACCAGGCTCAATATTGGGCTACCTTGCAACATGCACAATCATTAAGAAATAAAAAAGTCAAAGAATCAATTTCAGAAAAATAGATGTATCGATGAAACTCGAGTATAAAAATTAACCAGAGAGATATTGAAGATCTCTCGAGTATGGTCGCCAAATAAATGTTGAGGAAAATATATGAAATGATCTTACTGAAGCATTTTTAGATTCTTCTTGGCTAAAGCAAAGTAGATGGGAATATCACCCTATGTTTATAGCCATCACAAATAAAATCCTAACTCACAAGTATTGATTACAAGTGCTTAGGATAGTCTTTTTCACAATTAAAAACTTGTTGGAAAATTCATTTTGATATGATTTTATGAATATAACAGTTGTTGAAATAAATGTAGAGACAGAATTAAAGACACCAAGATGGTAATCAAGACAAATGAGACATAAAGCAATCCTTTATTTCATTCCAATTCACCAAAGAGTCATTCCTTTTACAAAATTTCATGCTGAAATTTTGGACCAAATTCAAACTTAGACATCCCCGATGGAACATACAAAAGGACATCTGACAGAAAACCAAAAACTGAACTCTCAAAGCTGGATCATCTTGACACAAATTGCTGCACACTCGACTCTGCACGATAGCCTTTGTTAGTCATGAAAACTAATTCACAAACAAACAAGTATACACTGACTATCAAAGATAGATCAACACCTATGAAAAACAAGTGTTTGAATGATGTAATTCATCCCTGAATCTTGCTATCTACAATAAGACCCTGCTACCATAAAAAATAATTAGGATTGTGATAAATTAGGGAATGAATGAAAACTAAACTATCTCAGCATAAACTCAAAGAGCAAACCTTAGCATGTTTTTCCTTCTATCCTCCTCTTGTTCCTCCCTTTCTTTTTTTCATTAAGAAAATTAAAATTGGTTGAAGCAGTTGAACAACCTCATTAGTTAAGTTAACTAAAAATCAACCAACTTTTAGTTAAGGGGGCATTTTGAGTGGGAAATCCCTCTACGGACTAACAATTAGGGTTGAAATATGCATGCAGAAAAAACCTAAAAATTTCTACTTTCTACCGTCGTCCCAGACCTAATCTCCATTATTCTTAAGCAAACACATATTTAAGAAGATTAAATGAGCATACCTTATTTCGGGCGTTTGGTGTAGATCCTTCCTTACGCTTGACCACTTTTTGATTGCATCTCTCCTCCCAAGGCTGACCTGCATTGACATAAAACAAACAACAAACTCCACATGCATTTGATATATAAATTAATGGGTTAGAGATTCGATAAACAAGTATACAATAAACCGTGAAAACCTCATATGGTGGGACGGGAAAAGTATTTCTTTATTCTTAACTTCAACAAATCAACTTACAATGATGAAGCAGGCCGCTGCTCCACGAACCTGGTCCTGGTCTCCTCTTCAACTGTCCTCCAACTTCTTTTCTCTATCTTTCTCTTTGCACAAGGAAGGCTAAAGGGTTGGGACAAAGGGAATATGCAATTGGGTATAGTTTCTTTACTATGATTCTCCTCTTCCAAATGGGACCCCTAACCCTTCTTTTATAGGCTAGAAGAAGCTAGGTATTTGGTCGAACCCTCAGCCATGCATGGCCGAAAGTCTTAGTTAACTCACCCAAAGTTGTGTGTTCTGTCAACAACTTTCCTTTTTTCGTGCTTTTGTAGGTACACACGGGTTGTTTTGGGTCAGTGAGTGTGTACACACGTGAAGTAATAGAGCAGGGCACGTGGGCCTTTATAAAAAGTGTTTTTAAGAAGAGTTGCTCAGCAGTGCTTTGGCAAAGAAGGAATCTGAGATGGCCTGATGCTAGGTAAGCATGTATGGTGCAAATTAGGGTTATAATAGATGCCCCCTAATGTGTGAGGGAAGAAGAGCATCTAATGGCCGAAATACATCACCAATCTTTACTGATGTGCCAAACAAGTGAGCCCAGGGACCAGAAATTGGGAGGCGTCATCTGCAAAAAATAACAATTGTCTCACCGAGGTGGGCATACCCATGCTTGGGATAGAATAAACTCATGGATACCCGTCAAATACATTGTATATCCATGTCGTATAACTATATAAAGTGTAGCCGCGAATGATACACAGCGGAGCTACATCTCGAAATCACAAAAGATATACATGTAGAGTATCCATCTTCTTAGAAACTGATAAGTCCTGATGGCTGGAGATGAGGTCTTTAGAGCTCAAGCAACAACTTAAAAATCTTCAAAACTCAAGTAGGAGTGTAATATGAGTGTACGACTTCACTACCCAGAGGTCTTCGACAACTCGTCGGTCATGGACTAGGAGAATCTTGATGATCAGACTGAAGGCTTCATTGATTTCGAACAAAGACTTGATTGGATGTTCAGGATGGTCGGGTATGAGGGCAAGAGACAAACTGCAGAGGGGTTGACTCAGGCTTGGTAACAACTTCCCTTGGACAACATCATGACAAATGATGAGACTCAGGTAACATGGCATTAACATAAGTTTACGAGGCAGGAGGCAACACAAACTCTCCATATGTTTGGAAGAATAACCAAATGGAGGAGGACACAACTCTATTTAGTGAGAACAACTTCCTAAGGTCGTATTAAATCCCAGAGTTTAATGAACAAACGAACAAATGTGCTTTATCCAAGGGCGACTTATTGTGCTACCAATAACGAAAATACTTTTCCCTTCCTCTTTTTGGGGTATATTTGATTTTTTTGTCTTTTTCAATGATTTTTTTGGAAAAAAGAATAAAATAATGTTACATTACAATGGAAGAATGAGTGGTACAAACATACAAGTTCAAGGCACAAAGAAAAGATTGATGTTCAGAAAAATGATACTTGGGAAAAATCCTCCAAGGGCCAAAGGTGTTAAGACGCAGAGGCAAAGTGCCACAAGGCTTGCGTATAAGGTATGCTTCAGATGGTTTAGTTGAGATCAACATGGAGCCGTCATTTAGACCAAAGACGCAGGTATGAAAACGCGATTAACAAAACACACAATGGTAATGTCCTTCAATGTAAGTTTAACGAGCCCAAAGAAGGTAAGATCGGCGGTTTTTCATATTTAGAGAGTCTGAAAAAATGTAAAAGGAGACTCCATTATGGTGCCTTTTTCAAAGGTAGTCTAGTCAGTTCAAAAAAGGGGTAAACTAGCACCAACAAGATGTCTATTCAAAACCATTTTAACGAGTGTGATAACAACAAGATCACTCGGCCATTTTTTTATTTTTAAGGAGTCTGAAAAAAGCTTAACTATGGACTGTGTCAAGAATGTTCTTCTGGACCAGTTTAACGAGTGTGAAAGAATAAGGTCACTCGATGATCTTTTCAATTTTAGGGAGTCTGAAAAGAGCTTAACTATGGACTCCGTGGGGGTTCCTTTTTCGTAAATTTAGTCCCTCAGGCCAGAAAAAGGGTTAAAATGATACCTGAGAGTACTCTTCTAGAGAACTGAAGTTCCATAGAGTATACCTTTGTCCATACAATTGACCGTCCGGACCGAAAAAGGGGTAAACTACCGCCGGACAGACGTGACTTAAAATTTCAGTTTAACAAGCGTTAAAGGCCACAAGCTCGCTCAACAATCTTTTCATGTTTAGAGGGTCTGAAAAGGACTTAAAAGAGGACTCGTTATGTATTTTGGGAGTCTCGAGGGTGAGTTCATGAGTGAAAGGGAATCATGCAAATGAGGCTCAAATTCGTAATTAGGAAAATAACAAGGACCCCCGAGCCTACAGTGATTAGAGACAGCATGGACACCATAATGAAACCAGGATCTACCTAGGGCATCCATGTTCTGGTAAGCTCTACCACCAACTTGCAACACTCCTAAAGTAGCAATGATGGTTCTATGTCACAACCTGACAGGATCGATCCTATGGTGAAGGGATAAAGACAACGAGATACAAAAGTCAAGGAGGAAACCTATCCTACATGCTCAAGTTGATCATTTGATATTTTTCTATGGACCGTCAAAAGTTGCCCAAAACTCCAAAAAAATGTCCTGATACCCGATCATACCCCCCCAATGCAACTCCTAAATCACTCTAAATGGTTTTTGTTTTAAAGAAAATGATAAAGGGGACCAAAAAAGTGACAAAAAGAGGCCAAAAAGTCTATAAATAGAAGCTGACAACTCATTATCACCATTGTTGATTTGGAAATTGACTCTGGAGCAAAAAAACAACCCTTTGATAAAAGTGGCGATTCTGGGAGCTACAGTGGACGAAACGACCATCTGTCTGGACCAAGTAAGTACAAACTCTCTTATCTTGCATTTTAAGTCTTTACTTTTTCTTTTGGTTCCATTTTTTGGGGGGGAATCGACCTTCAAAAGGTTGGCCCTAGGTCGACGCGGGTTGTCTCAGGACAAACCGCGTGTACACGCGACTGTCAGTGTTACAGCCTGCGTAGACCCCCTTATTGAATAAAAAAAGTTTAAAAAACAAGGGTTAACCTTCCTGAACCTTGATGTTTTGCAGGATGTATGTTAATTGGAGAGAAAGAGAGCATGAGGAGGTAAGTGAGTCGGTCGAGGAAGACCCCAATGTTGTGGCTGCCTTGATGCAATGTGGGTTGTTCAATTTCTTCTTGTGTCCTTTTATGCGGGCACAACCTAGGCTACTGAATGCCTTGGTTGATTACTGGAATCAGGATGCCGAGGCGTTTATGTTAGAGAGGCAGTCACTAGTGCCCACGACAGAAGATATATACTTTTTGACTGGCCTGTCCAAGTGAGGGGAACCAGTCAACTTTCAGACATTTCCTTCGGGGTCACATAACATAGTGGAATTGATAGGACTGTACTATGAGGCTGGTACAAACCGCTCAAGCTCACAGGTGCCCATAAGCAAGATTATTGACTTATCGCTACAAGTTATTGTGTTGCTTATTGGGCGAATCACTAGTTCTGAGGCTCTACATCAGGCGTCCCATGCACAGATGAACTGTGTTGTCCAGTGCCTAAATGCACAAATATTTGACTGGAGCACAACATTCTTAGATTGTATGAAGAGGCAACTGACAGATTGTTGGTTGCGAACACAGAGGAACTTCTAGTTTAGGACCATTCTATGCTCTTTCTTATTTGAAAGAGTCCCGAGCTTCAGTCCTCGAGTAGTGGTACGAGGACACCAGGCCTCTCTTCCTGCAGTTTGTAGATGGGAAGTGTTACTGCCACGACAGGGTGGTGGAAGGACCAATGAGTCCTTCGACAATGATTTCTTCACTTGGCTATCGCGACAGATCCCGATCATAAAGTATTACCCCTATGCTGGGAATGATTTCTCGAGAGATCCTGAGATACCAATACCTCCTGGTGAGGAGTGAGGAGAGATGGGTAAGTTTACTTCATTGTTTTGTTGTTTTTTGTTTTTGCGAAACATATGTAATTTTAATGTTTCTTTTGTTATATATCATTTTTTTTTATACCAGAGTATTTGACGGATATGTGTTTGTTATGTGCAGATGTGGGACCAGTGCGACCTGTAAACTATGAGAGGAACAAGCGTCGTCCTCGGCCAGGGGCCGCACCTACCGCCGCAGGGGGACCAGTAGCAGCAGGAGATCTTCCATTTAGGGAGCCTGAGAGGGTGTTGAGATGAGTCAAGCGGAAATTTATTGCGCTCACTCGCATGGTTCCTATGGCAGAGATTAAGGACCCGCCACCATCGATGCAACCTCATGTAGTGGGGGCACCACGGATGTGGATCCGATTGTTTCGATGTTTAGCCAACGTTGTAGATCAATACAACAGGGCCCACAGGCCCTGACCTTAGTTAGACTTTTCACGTGACGAGAGCACTACTTGTATATATTTTTTGAGGGCATAAGCCCCGTGACTCGTTATTGGTCATATTTTTGAGGCACTTGCATCCACCTATGTACTCTGGTGACTATGATGTTATATATGAATTTTTATGTCTTTTTCGTGGCTTATGAATTACTTTTGAAAAAAATGTATTTACATGTTTATGTGTATGTCCTTTCATATGTGTGCAAGATGCCAATCTAAAATTTGATTAGCTAGGGTATTTGTAATTTGGTTTAAACTCCTAGAAACATGAAAATATGTAATATAATCAAAGCTTCGTTATAAGAGACGTGCCCTAAGGAATTGTCAGTGTAACGTCGGATCATGAACACGGTAGTCTCTATTTAACTGAGACACAGCCAACTGAGCGTCAAGGTAGACCCGGAGATGAGAGATACCAAATGACAAGGTGTCATGAAGCAACTCAATAACTGCACTATACTCAGTGACATTATGTGTGGTGTCACCTAAGAATATACCTCTGGAAGATAATAACTGGCCTCGAGGTGAAAGAATTACCCAACCTGTGGAGGCAAGCCTCCAAGTGTGTCAGCTAGCACCATCTATGTACCCAATGAACACCTGGGATTCACTTAACATATACCACAATGATGAAAGATACATCAAAAACAACCCATCCATAACACTAAAAAAAACTAGAAAATAATAGTACAAAGACTATACATATGTTACAAAAAGTTACCCATGGTGACCTGCCTATGAGTAATACTTCTTGAGGTAGAGTCCATTTCTAGGCTCTGCCAAAGCATTCCCTTCAAAGTCAACTAGATGATAAGCACCCTTTTTTAGAACCTCTTTTATGATGAAAGGTCCGAACCACATGGGTTTGAATTTTCCTGCCCCTAGGGGGTCCTTATCTTGGTCATAGACCAGGACAAGGTGGCCTTCAATGAAAATCCGAGGATGAACGGACCTATTATACTGACACTTAACTTTATGTTTGTGAGCCTCGTTGGCCAGGGCCGCATCACGACGCTACTCATTGAATTTCTCAAGGTATAATAATCGCTCTTCAAGTGGAGAAGTGTTTGGCAATAATTGTACTGCCAACTTTAGGGATGGGATTTGACATTTGATAGGCAAGACTGCTTCCATCCCGTAAATGAGTTGAAAAGGTGAGAAACCGGTTGCAGTCTTAACATATTTTTAGTAAGACCATAATGCAAAGTATAACATCAAATGCCAATTTGACTTAGCTGAGTTGATCGTTCGCTGTAGGATGGTCTTGAGAGATTTATTCATAGCTTCCACCTAACCATTTGCTTGGTAGTAGGGTGACGAATTTTCTTGCCGTAACCCAAGTTTTGATGTTAACTCGGTCATCATCTGGTTCTAAAAGTGACTGCCATGGTCAGTGACAATCTCCCTTGGGACGCCAAACCTTGCTATTATTTGGTTGAATAAAAAAAAAAGTTGCAGTCTCTCCATCATCTTTAAACGTTGGCATAGCTTCGACCCACTTCGTGAAGTATTCTATGACTACGATGATGTAACAGTGCCCCCTTGCTGAAGGAGGGTTGCATGTAGTGTAATCAATCCCCCACTTGGTGAAGGGACCAACTGTGATGACATGAAACATGGGAGAAGGATGTGCCCTCATCTTCCGAGAGAAGATCTGGCATGGGTGGCACTTCTTGACCGATTTGATACAATCTTTGATTAGTGTCGGCCAGAATTAACCTACTCGTAGAATCTTTTGGGTTGTTTCCAACCCAAAAAAATGACCGCCACGTGCTTCGGTATGGAAATCGTTAAGCATGATAACTTCTTCTTCGTGAGTGAGACATCGACGCAGGATGCAGTCTACACCTCTTCGATATAATGTATCATCGAGTATGAGATAAGTTTTAGCCTGATGGCATATGGGTCGATGCTCATCACGAGAAGCAGAGGTGGGGCAATTCAAAGTCTAGAGATAGATAAGTATATCTCCGTACCAGGGATCTGAAGAGGTGATCAAAAACATATCTCCTCTGATAGGCGACTCTTTAGGCACAAAATCACTTGACTCAACCGGAAGTTCCGAAATAAGTTCTGCGAAGACCAATGACTTTTTAAATTTCACTAAAATGAAATCTAAGTCAAACTCCTGGAGGACGACTATCCATCTATTGATCTTTCTGCCTATTACCCATCGTGTCAACATGTACTAGAATGGATTCACGACAATAATGATGGTGGTCTTGCAAAACAGAACATAATGACGGAACCATTGGATAACATGAAATGCTGCCAACGCAAGTTTTTTGATATGAGAATAATTGAGTTCCGGTCCTACGAGGCCTCAACTCAGGTAATAAATCACATATTCTGTGAACAGGTCATCCTCCTAAACTAAGACCATGCCAATGGTTGACTCTGTTGCAGCCAGGTATAATAAGAAATATTTGTTATAGTTAGGTGGTCGAAGCAGAGGGGCAGTCATGAGGGCATGTTTCAACGCATCAAAAAAGCATTGGGTGGCATCGTCCCAATGAAAAGGAACGTCTTTCTTCAGCAAGCACATAAAGCCCTTTGTGATCTCGGCATAGTTGGCAATGAAATGTCTTAAAAAGTTCGCCTTGCCCTGTAGACTCTGAAGTTGAAGGATTGTGCGTGGGGGGGGGGGGCAACTGAATTATTTCCTCAACCTTGAGAGGACCGACCATGATCCCTGTTGTTGATATTATGAAACCTAACAAACGCCCTGATGTTACGAAAAAGTTGCACTTGTTTGGATTCAAGTGAATCCGGAAGTAGTGACAATGCTCAAAGATAAGTCGGAGGTGTGTGGGATGATCCGTTCCCTTGTGAGATTGAGATACTGAATCATCTAAATAGGCCTCAACTATATGCTTGAGGTCATGGAAAGAAAAAGACATGGCGCGCTGAAAGGTTGCTCCAGCATTTTTGAGACCAAAAGGCATCTTACAATACGCGAATGTACCCCAAGGACAGATGAATGTCGTTTTGTGCTGATCTTCAGGTTTAATTTGTATTTGGTTATATCCCGAAAAACTATCCATGAAAGAGAAGGCCTCGCAACCCGCACATTCATCAATTATCTGGTCGATGAATGGTGTGGGGAAATTATCTTTGGGATAGGCCTTGTTTAAATCATGGAAGTATGTACATACACGAATCGTGCCTTGTTTTTTATTGACTAGAACAAGGTTTGACACCCATTGGGTCAAATGGATAAAACAACTCCCAAATCAATAAATAGTCACTTATTTCCACTCTGCTCAACATCAAAATCAACCACTGCCCACGAATTATTTCAATCATCAAATACAAACTCAAAGGTCATGCTTGATACTGTCTTTTAATTCATTTAATAATTAAATTGCAATGAGGTTATATTGTCACAGACCTCGTGCCTGTTTCTTCTATGAAAAATGATATTCATCAATACACAAAACGGACAACCAAATACAACCATTCTAAATGTAAAGATCTTGAATTTCCATTTAACCTCACAGACAACCATCACCATTCAACACATACTATGTTGTGGAATACACAGACATCCGAAAAAAAAAAACACAAGAGCATTTCTATGACTATACTGGTTCAATCACTCTGAAACTAAACATCCACAGTTTTGGGCTATCAGTCTAATACAATAAGGCAACAACAACAGGCCCGGTTTCACAACACAAATCGATCAAAATGCCACAAAACCATATTTAAAAGACTGTGACCCTCTCTGATGGCACAATCGAATAATCATAACATATACAATGGATGGAAATTCCATAATAATCACGATTGCAATAATTCATTTGGGAATCAAAAACACATAGTCACAGTAATCATTGACTCATGTTGTAGGAACGCCACACATACCATGCATCACGTG